>SJYA01008120.1:0-17176 GCA_006410615.1 Neotragus moschatus | reverse complement strand
TATGGCAAAATGAGTACAGTATTGTAAAGCAAAACAAACTAAAAAAATAAAAATTAAAAAAAAAAGAAACATGCACTCCAATGTTCGTCACTGCACTGTTTACAATAGCCAGAACATGGGAGGAACCTAGATGTCCAATGACAGAAGAATGGATAAAGATCCTGTGGGGCATATATACAATGAAATACTACTCAATTATAAAAAAGAACACATTTGAGTCAGTTCTAATGAGGTAGATGAACCTAGAACCAATTATACAGAATGAAGTAAGTCAGAAAGAGAAAGACAAACATCATATATTAACGCATATATATGGAATCTTGGAAAAGGAAATGGCAACCCACTCCAGTATTCTTGCCTGGAGAATCCCATGGATGGAGGAGCCTGGCGGGCTACAGTCCACGGGGTCACAAAGGGTCGGACACGACTGAGNAAAGACAAACATCATATATTAACGCATATATATGGAATCTTGGAAAAGGAAATGGCAACCCACTCCAGTATTCTTGCCTGGAGAATCCCATGGATGGAGGAGCCTGGCGGGCTACAGTCCACGGGGTCACAAAGGGTCGGACACGACTGAGTGACTTCACTTCACTTCACTATGGAGTCTAGAAAGATGGTACCAACGATCCTGCATGCAGGGTAGCAAAGGAAACACAGACATGAAGAATAAACTTTTGGACACAGTGGGGGAAGGAGGTGGGAAGATGTGAGAAAATAGCATTGAAACATATACATTACCATATATAAAATAGATAGCCAGTGGGACTGTGATGCAAGGAACCCAAAGCCAATGCTCTGTGACAACCTAGAGGGATGGGTGGGTGGGGAGAGAGGTAAGAAAGGGGTTCAAGAGGGAAAGGGGACACATGTACACCTGTGGCAGATTCATGTTGATGTATGGCAAAAAAAAAAAAATCACAATATTGTAAAGTAATTATCCTCCAATTAAAAAATAAAAAGGGAAATATATATACATATATATTTAATAAAAGTAAACACTAATTCATAATAAAAATTTTAAGTAAAATAGTAAAATGAAAATGTTCAAAAACAACAAAGAGCATGAAATATACATCAATAACAAATGTAAAATTATACACTGAAATAGTGGGTGTATTTTGTTAAAGTCAAACATGACATAAATGCCCTTTGTCTTCACCAGTTAAATGGTATTCTAGAATCAACAGCTAATGAAATAAAACAAACAAGAAGACATATGTATATATTCCAAGAGATTCATCCAAAATAAAATAATAACAACTATTAGAACTACAAGAATTTATAAAGTTGTTGGCTATGAGATTAACATTAAATAGCCTTCTTTGATACTAACAAATCAGATGGAACTATAATTGCCAAGGGCTTCTTCTCCTGTGGCTCAGTGGTGAAGAATCCTCCTGCCAATGCAGGAGCTGGAGCGGGGTGGGGCCGCGGGGTGGTGGGGCTGGGAGTGTCTAGAGTGAGCCTCGGAGTTGATCCTTGGGTGGAGAAGACCCACCTGAGAAGGAAACGTTAATCCCTGCCAGAGTTCTTACCTGGGAAATCCCATAGATGCCAGAGCCTGGCAGGCTACAGTCCACGATGTAGCAAAACAGTCGGACAAGACTTAGCAACTAAAAGTTCCTGCCAAGTCATTTCAGTCGTGTTGGACTTTATGGTATCCTATGGACGAGAATACTGGAGTGGGTTGCCATGCCTTCCTCCAGGGAATCTTCCCAACCCAGAAAACAAACCTGCGTCTCCTCTCCTGTATTGGCAGGCCACTTCTTTACCACTAGCACTGCGTGCAAAGCCCACCTAACCCTATTCTTACAGATCAGAGGAAAAAGGATAAGGAATTCAGAAATAATTATGGTAAGGCAATTTGCAGGATTAATGAAGAACAGAATGCAAGATAGAATAATATTTTTAAAAATTCTGACTTTTAATGCTTAGTTCTTTTGACGTTTACTTTTATGCAATTTACAAGAAAGGAATTTGGCTTTTGAAAGTGAAAGTCGCTCCAACATGTCCAACTTTTTGCAACCCCATGGACTATACAGTCTATGGAATCCTCCAGGCCAGAATACTGGAGTGGATAGCCTTTCTCTTCTCCCAACCCAGGGATCAAATCCAGATCTCCCACTTTGCATGTAGATTCTTTACCAACTAAGCTATCTGGTACTGTCTCCTCAAAAGAGTTAAGTAACCTCTGGCTGCCCATCAGCCTTGCCCATCATTTTGCAACATCACATTGATCATCTAATAAATTCACACATATTTTAATGCTTTTTCTAGGCTGTTTAGTTATATAATACCCCCAAGCTGACCTAGCTGCATATTTCTAAGGTGCTTTTGTGTTGATGCTTAAGAGAAAAGGTATTTGCTAAAAGATTTCAATAAACTGGTTAATAACCCCTGCATAGCCTAGGGAAAAAATGATTGGAGTATCATTAAATAGACTTTAGAATTGTGTAATCGGGTGGTCTTTCCATTCGAGAAACCCTGTACACATGCCCTTTTCACTTTGTTTTTGTAACTCGTATTAAATATAACAAGACATTGATCTTAAAAAAAAGTTCCCACCTTCTGTGTTCCCTGACCTAGTTTGGAGCCCAGCAAGTTGTTGCTCAGCTTTTAAGAAACCGGTCACTCTCTCCAGGGGGTTTTAAAATACTAGTGGCAGGTGCTGCACATTTCTACGAAGGCACAGCTCAGCATTTCCAGGCTATTCCAACTCTTCTCTAGGCTGAAGCTAGCAGTTCTGTCAGTCTGTCCCTGAGGAAGCTAAATGTCCCACCAGGAAAGAAGAGAGTCTTCCTTATTTAATTTTGGTTTGCTTTAGAAAGCACATACATACAAATTTTAGTAAACGTCTGTGAGAACTCATTTGTTAACCAAGTGACTATTTCACTGTGTAATTACATGACATCATCCTTCCTGTTTCCAAGGCAATTTCACTGTGCCCACAGACAAGATGGCTGCAAATTGAATGGCTCTCTTAGAAATCAAATCAGAGTTTTTTCTATTTTGACCAAAGATTTTGAAAAGCTTTCACAGAAATAACAGGTATAATCAGGCATTCAGAAAACTTACAAAGTCCAAAACTGACCCAAGTTAGAGTGAATTTAAAATCTAAAAGCAGGGGAATCATGCACAGTTTTCAAGTTAGTCCTGTGAAACAAATCATCAGTTCAATGAATCATTATGTGTATGCTTAGTCACTCAGTCATGTCCAACTCTTTGTGAGTCTGTCGTGCTCCTCTGTCCATGGGATTTTTCAGGAAGAATATTGGAATGGGTTGCCATTTCCCCCTCCAGGGGATCCTCCAGACCCAGAGATCAAACTGGTATCTTCTGTGTCTCCTGCAGGGAAGGCCAATGTATCATTAGGTTAGCTTAATATCCTCTTATAGACAGCTTTGAATCTTATTTTCAAAGCGATTGATATATGAAAAAGACCTAAAAATTGTACACAGATCTTGTATGCAGTGAAAAGTGAAAGTGAATTCACTCAGCCGTGTCCTACTCTTTGTGACCCCATGGACTGCAGCCTAAGAGCTTCCTCCATCCATGAAATTTTCCAGGCAAGAGTATTGGAGTAGGTTGCAATTTCCTTCTCCAGGGGATCTTCCTGACCCAGAGATCGAACCCGGGTCTCCAGCATTGCAAGCAGACGATTTTACTGTCTGAGCCACCAGGTAATCAGTAACTTAAGTTTTATGTTTTCCAGAACTATTTCTCAAGGAATAGTTGGATTGACCCCTAACAATTTTTAAGAGGAAGAGGAAAGGGACATCAATGTACTTTGGACCAAATTCTAGTCATACAGAAGAGGACTGAGGAGTATTATGAGTGATTTTCTACCTCAAGGATTCTGGATGACAGCCATTTGGGGAATGGTGAAACCTGATGTTATCTGCTTTCAGTCATGATAATGAACTGTGGCTCTGGCATCGTTTGCTACCTAATTCTGGGGAAAGTAAATTGACTAAGTAAAATGATCTAATGTAATTAGCCTGCTCATTTTATTATATGTGGTTGGGGAAGGGGGATTTCAATATATGTAATAGCCCTTTAGACAAGACTCTGGCCATCAAGTATCAGTGTCAATGTGAGAGTAAACCGTTCAGTTTGACAAATGTTTATGGAATGTATATTATGTCCAGGGACCATGTTAGGTGCAGTGGCTTTAAAGATATGATTCCAACCATAAAAGTATACACTGTAAGGGGAGAGATAGATGAACTTGTAAAGAGATAATCTCTATGTAATACCATAATTTACAAGTTAAGACCAAAAAAATTCTTGCAAAATTGTGAGGTACAAACTGAAGCATCAGTCTCCTGAAGGAAAAGCCAGACTCTGGAACCTAGATCTTTTATGTATAATCTTGGGCAAGATACTAAACTCCTCTAGTCTCACTTTTCCCATTTATAAAAGAGAAGAGTACTAGAATCTGCCTTGAAAAGCTTCTTGTGAGATTTTAGATGAGATACTTAATATGAGGAGCTTGCTTCTTAGTCATCATTAAATAAATAGTATCTATTGGTAACATATGTGATTAGTATATGGAGCATACAAATCAATACAAAATTATCCCCCAAAAAAGAAAGAAAAATGAACAATGTGCACGAAGAGATGACTAAAAAAATAATAAATGTAAATAGCTAATTTTTTAAAAGAACATAATCCAACTTCACTTATAGAACATTAAAAATAGAATAAAATGCATTTCTTTGCTACCATATTTGCAGCTTATTTAAAAGTAATACTTAACTGTGGCAACGTCACGGTAAGACGAACTTTCCCAGGCAGTACCAGTGACTGTGTAGATAGATGAAATCTTTCTGGAAAAAAATTACTCAACATATTTCAAGGAACTTCAAAATGTTCCTANAATAGAATAAAATGCATTTCTTTGCTACCATATTTGCAGCTTATTTAAAAGTAATACTTAACTGTGGCAACGTCACGGTAAGACGAACTTTCCCAGGCAGTACCAGTGACTGTGTAGATAGATGAAATCTTTCTGGAAAAAAATTACTCAACATATTTCAAGGAACTTCAAAATGTTCCTATGGCCTTTAGCTAAGTAGTTCTACCTCTACTTTAAATATGTCCATTACATTGCTGTCTAGTATTAAAAAATTTTTAAAACACAATGCTGCTGCTAAGTCACTTCAGTTGTGTCCGACTCTGTGCAACCCCAGAGATGGCAGCCCACCAGGCTCTCCCATCCCTGGGATTCTCCAGGCAAGAACACTAGAGTGGGTTGCCGTTTCCTTCTCCAATGCAGGAAAGTGAAAAGTGAAAGTGAAGTCATTCAGTCATGTCCGACTCTTGGCGACCCCCTGAACTGCAGCCTACCAGGCTCCTCCATCCATGGGATTTTCCAGCAAGAGTACTGGAGTGGGGTGCCATTGTCTTCTCCATTAAAACACAATATAGATACAGAATAATAGGAAAATGTAAAGTTTCATATGTTGCATTCGAAAGATAGACTATTATATGGTGATAATATACCATTTTTATACAAGCATAATATAATGCTTGGCAAGATTTTTTCAGTAGTATGGTTTTGATTAAAACGTTAAGGGGAGAGTGTCTTTACACTTTGGATATAGTCTGTAATGATTCTTGTATTCTCTCCTATGTGAATGTGTATACAAATGTATGTATATATGTGTATATATGTATGTTTGTATCAGTAACATATTGTTGCATACATAGGTTATGCTATTGCTGCATAACAAAGGACTCCTCAAAACTTAGTGACTTAACCATTTATTTAGCTTATAATTTTGTAGTCATTTTAGGCTGGCTTGCCTAGGCGATTTTCATCTAGATTTACCTCAGCTAGGTTTGCTTGGGCATCTTTGATTAGCTGGTCAGTTGGGAGCTGGCTGATGTAGGATGGCCTCAGCTGGAATGACCATCTTCTCTCCAAATGTTCTTTTATGCTTCCTCAGGCTAGCCTGGGGTTGCTCTCTTGGTGAATCAGGGTTCTGGGAGAAAGTGGAAGTGTACAAGGCTCAGAACTGGCATTTTTGCCATATTTTATTTTTCAAATAAAGTCAGGCGATCAACCCCTCCACAAAAAAAGAAGGGAAAACAGAACTCACCTCTTGACAGAAGGAGCCTCAAAGTCACACTGCAAATGATGAGAACATAGGCATGGGTAGAGAACTGGGAAAATATTTGTAATTAACCTATCACAATATACATGGAAAGAAGGCTAGAAGGCAATGCATCTATATATTTACACTGTATTCCTGAATGGTAGAATTACTGATGACTTTTGGTTTTATTTATACTTTTTCATTTTCCATTTTCTACAAGCAAACTTTGGGCTTCCCAGGAGGCGCTAGCAGTAAAGAACTTGCCTGCCAAAGCAGAAGACAAAAGAAATTTGGGTTTGATCCCTGGGTCGGGAGCATCCCCTAGAGGAGGACACGCAACCCACTGCAGCGTTTTTGCCTGGAGATTCCCAAGGACAGAAGAACCTGGAGGGCTACAGTACATAGGGTCACAGAGTAGGATATGACTGAAGCGACTTAGCACACATGCATACATGCACAAGCAAACTTCACTTTCAGAAGGAGATAAAAATAAATGTCTTGAAATGTACATACATCTAGTGATATAGACACATCAAAGCAGTTGTGGAGTTACAGAGGAATAGCACTTGGTACAGTCTGAGGGGGAACAGAGAGCCCACTTCAGAAGGGGGTGGCATCTGAGCTGGTGGCTGAACAAAGTATAAAGACCATTTGGCTAAGCAAAGTGAGGCCATTCTAGGCAGAATGGTTCAAGGAGAGAAATCCTGTACAGTTTGGGGGAAGAGGGCCAAAATGAGGAGGAAGGTCAGAATGGGAATGTGGTCTCAGGAGGGGTCTTGTGTTTCACTGACTGAAAATGAGCTATTTAAATTTGAACTCAGTCTTTGCAAAGTGTAAGTTGGATAATTTTAAAAGGGCATTCTTTTTTAAAGTTTTTTAAAAATATTAAATGATGGTTTTATGAACACAGGTGCTAGAGGGGGAAGTTTGCTTTCAGCTGAGATCAAAAATCCCAGAGAACAGGGGAGCAAAAATAAAAGGATGACCATCTGTGTTTTTAGTACTGTACCCACCACCCCTCCCCCAACTACACTTCCCCTTTAGAAGCACAGAGAATCTGGGTCACTCCCTTGCTATGGAAGATGTTTAGAGCAGGATTAATCAGCACCTGATGATTAAATTTGGGGTTATAAAATTGCAATATAGCTGTCACAGTTCTAGGGACTGCAGTCTGTGTTATGTGTTTTCCAATGAAATGCTTAATTAAACTGAATGCCTAGATATTTAAATTCCTAGGGCCAAGCAATCATCTGGTTGTTTATGATTTATCAAAGGTACTAATAATGTAACTGAGATCCCTAAACTCAGAGAGTGAGTGGACCTATACTCCTGAAAATTGAATTCACAGCCTCATCAGTACCTGATTTTATCAAAGGAAATAAATGCTGCAAAACATACCATCCTGCTGTGCCACCAGAGATAGGGATAACAAAAGACCATACATGAAAAGCTAATCACCAGCTTCACAAATGCCACCTCCCTCAGTAGCTTCTTAACACTTCTCCTTAAGAAGTCCAAGTAATGTAACATCTATGCTTCACGTGACAGCCATAGGCACTTAGTAAGGGCTCAAGGAAACTTCTTTCACTTCCTTCTCTCATTTTCTGTGGCTTCATGTGATTATGGGTAGAAAGACCTGAAAAAAAACAGCAGTTTTCTTTTAATGATGAATGTAGTTTAATTAGGATTGCTAGATTCAGCAAATAAAAACTGCAAGATGCCCAGTTAAATTTGAATTTTTGATAAACAGTAAATATAAATGTGAGACATACTTACATTAAAGAATTGCTCCTTGTTTATCTGAAATTCAGACTTAACTGAATTGCCCTGTATTTCATCTGCCAACCCTAATTTTAAGGTTTTGCTGGGATGGCAAAAGCTCCTTGGAGAAACTATGGGACTATTACAATACCTGGGAGAATACAAAGGTGAGTGTGAACTAGGAACAGTTAAGGCAGAATTCCTGTTCTCAAGCCCCAGCTGCATTCTCTTCCATCATCACACCCTAGAACTCTTTGGTGGAACAAGTCATTTGACGGATTTCATGATCTACCAACTGATTCCACTGAATTTTATGTAGCTTACCCAGAGAGATAAGCTTGTTTAAGCAAAACTACAAATTACCTAATTTGCTCACTTGAGAAAGACAACATTTTGATTGTTAGAGTCACAGTAGCAGTTACCTAATCTCTCTACATACGTATATTTTTGACCGTGCCATGCAGCTTGTTACTCGGCCCTCAGTCTCTGGACCCTTAGCAGTGAGAGTTTGTGGTCCTAACCACTGGAACATCAGGGAATTACTGCAGTCTAAACTACAATGGTATTGGAGTTTAGAAATATATACATTAAGATGTTATGAAAGCACAAAAGTATAAACTACAGAAAATAATCACTTTAAGGAGTATGACTAATTTGGGAAGAACTCTGTTCATCAAGCAGAGCATCCATAATATAGGAGTTGAATGCTCCTCTCCAATTCATTCTCATTAAGAAACTAGAAAAAAAAATTGTTTGCTTTGCTGTGGCCAAGAGAAGAAAAATATCCCTGTTCTAGAGACAACCAGATTCCTCCTCTTCTGTTTAGTTTAATTTTGGAGATTCTGCTGGATATTGCACTCTGCTCTTATCCTACAGTGGCCTCCCTGGAATAATGCCTTCAAACAATACGGCTCTTATTACCATGTGAAAATTTTTCCTAGTATCTGTCTGCAATTGGTCATTCTTTATTCTCAGCTTTAAGTTCTGAGAATGTTCCAAGAGTACTGCTAAGGATATTTCAGTTCAATTAGGCTTAGTTCAGTCCCTCAGTCATATCCAACTCTTTGGGACACTGTTGACTGCAGCACGCCAAGCCTCCCCTTTCATCACCAACTCTTGCAGTTTACGCAAACTCATGTCCATTGAGTCGGTGATGCCATGCAACCATCTCATCCTCTGTCATCCCCTTCAGCTCCCTCCCTCAACCTTTCCCAGCATCAGGGTCTTTCCCACTGACTCAGTTCTTTGCATTAGCTGGCCAAAGTGTTGGAGTTTCAGCCTCAGGATTGTCTGTCCAATGAATATTCAGGACTGATTTCCTTTAGGATGGACTGTTTGGATCTCCTTGCAGTCCAAGGGACTCTGAGGAGTCTTCTCCAACACTACAGTTCAAAATTATCAATTATCAATCACCTTTCTTTATAGTCCAACTCTCACATACATACTTGATTGCTAGAAAAACCATAGCTCTGACTAGATGGATCTTTGTTGTCAAAGTAATGTCTCTGCTTTTTAATATGCTGTCTAGGTTGATCATAGCTTTTCTTCCAAGGAGCAAGTGTCTTAATTACATGGCTTCAGTCACCATCTCCAGTGATTTGGGGGCCCAGAAAAATAAAGTCTGTCACTGTTTCCATTGTTTCTCCATCTATTTGCCATGAAGTGATGAGACCAGATGTCATGATCTTAGTTTTTGAATGTTGAGTTTTAAGCCAGCTTTTTCACTCTTTTCTTTCACTTTTTCATCAACAGGCTCTTCAGTTCCTCTTCACTTTCTGCCTTAAGGGTGGTGTCATCTGTGTATCTGAGGTTATTGATATTTCTTCCAGCAATCTTGATTCTAGTTTGTATTTCATTCAGCCCAGAATTTTGCATGATGCATTGTGCATATAAATTAAATAAGCAGGGTGACAATATACAGCCCTGAGGTACTCCTTTCCCAATTAGGAACCAGTCAGTTGTTCCATGTCTGGTTCTAACTGTTGTTTCCTGACCTGAATACAGATTTCTCAGGAGGCAGGTCAAGTGGCTGGTAGTCTCATTTCTTGAAAAATTTTCCACAGTTTGTTGTGATCCACACAGTCAAAGGCTTTGGCATAATCAATAAAGCAGAAGTAGATATTTGTCTGAAACTCTTGCTTTTTCGATGATCCAACAGATGTTGGCAATTTGATCTCTGGTTCCTCTGCCTTTTTTAAATCCAGCATGAACATCTCAAAGTTTGTGGTTCACTTACAGCTGAAGCCTTGCTTGGAGAATTTTGAGCATTACTTTGTTAGCTTGTGAGATGAGTACAATTGTGCATTAGTTGGGGCATTCTTTGGCATTGCCCTTCTTTGGGATTGGAAGGAAAGCTAAACTTTTCTAGTCCTGTGGCCACTGCTGAGTTTTCCAAATTTGCAGGCATACTGAGTGCAGCACTTTCACAACATCATCTTTTAGGATTTGAAATATAGCTCAACTGGAATTCCATCACCTCCACTAGCTTTGTTCATTGTGATGCTTCCTAAGACCCACTTGACTTCACATTCCAGGATGTCTGGCTCTAGATAAGTGATCACACCATCATGGTTATCTGGGTCATTAAGATCCTTTTGTATAGTTCTTCTGTGTATTCTTGCCATCTCTTAATATCTGCTGCTTCTGTTCAGTCCATACCATTTCTGTCCTTTATTATGTCCATCTTTGCATGAAATGTTCTCCTGGTATCTATGATTTTCTTGAAGAGATCTCTAGTTTTACCCATTCTATTGTTTTCCTATATTTCTTTGCATTGAGTGCTGAGGAAGGTTTTCTTATCTCTCCTTACTATTCTTTGGAACTCTGCATTCAGATGNCGGTAGTTTGAGCATTCTTTGGCATTGCCTTTCTTTGGGATTGGAATGAAAACTGACCTTTTCCAGTCCTGTGGCCACTGCTGAGTTTTCCAAATTTGCTGGCATATTGAGTGCAGCACTTTCACACCATCATCTTTCAAGTTTTGAAATAGTTCAACTGGAACTCCATCACCTCCGCTAGCTTTGTTCATAGTGATACTTTCTAAGGCCCACTTGACTTCACATTCCAGGATGTCTGGCTCTAGATGAGTGATCACACCATCATGATTATCCAGGTCATGAAGATCTTTTTTGTACAGTTCTTCTGTGTATTCTTGCCACCTCTTCTTAATATCTTCTGCTTCTGTTAGGTCCATACCATTTCTGTCCTTGATCGAGCCCATCTTTGCATGAAATGTTCCCTTGGTATCTCTAATTTTCTTGAAAAGATCTCTAGTCTTTCCCATTCTGTTGTTTTCCTCTATTTCTTAGCATTGATCGCTGAGGAAGGCTTTCTTATCTCTTCTTGCTATTCTTTGGAACTCTTCATTCAGATGCTTATATCTTTCCTTTTCTCCTTTGCTTTTTGCTTCTCTTCTTTTCACAGCTATTTGTAAGGCCTCCCCAGAAAGCCATTTTTCCTTTATGCATTTCTTTTCCATGGAGATGGTCTTGATCCCTGTCTCCTGTACAATGTCACGTACCTCATTCCATAGTTCATCATAGTTCATACTCCTGGGGTAATGTCAGAGTTAACCCATCTCCAGGTAGTTTCCAGGGCCAGCAGCAGGAACGGGTCTTGATTCTTGAGGACGGGAGGAGGAGGGGTCCATGTCTCCGGGAACAGGGCAACCTCCCTGCTGTGGGCCATCCCTAAGGCTGAGCTGAAGGGCATCGTGTCATCCTCTGCTCCCCGGGGTGGCCAGAAACACACACACACCCCCCAACATCAGTGTACAATGAAGGCAATCATTCTCTGCAGTGAGAAAACACACACAGGTGTGTGGGTGGCGTGAGCTGAGGGAGGGAAGAACCTGTAAGGAAAACTCTGAGGCACTGGTCGGGCTTCCCCAGTGGCTCAGCAGTAAAGAACCTGCCTACAATGCAGGAGACGCGAGAGACGTGGTTTCCATCCCTGGGTTGGGGAGATCCCCTGAAGGAGGTCATGGTAACCCACTCCAGTATTCCTGCCCAGAGAATCCCGTGAACAGAGGAGCCTGGCAGGCTACAGTCCATAGAGCTGCAAAAATTCAGACACAACTGAAGTGACTGAGTATGCACACAAAGACTGATTACAGAGAAAAAATGAAAATAATTGTCATTTGTAGACAGTACAGACAACGTGACTTAATAGATTCTAGAAAAAAAAAAATAAAGTAAATGCTACTTTCAAAAGTTCACCTGGAACACAAAAGTTGGTGTTTCTCTGCACCAGACAAATTCCCTGGCTTTTTGATAATGAAAGTCTGAGCAATCACAGCCCTTAAACCCACAGATGATTTCTGGGGAACAGATCAGATGAGAGTTTCTTACAACAGGTGTGAGCTTCCCATAGCAGCCTTTTGTGTTATCCCCCACCAAACACAGCGGCCACTTTCCCCAGCACGGTGCCTCATCCCCCTCTGGACTTGCCGCACGGGAGTGAAATGGAGAGATGCAGGCTCTGTCCAGGGAGACATTGGGGTGAGCTCCTCCGGAGGGCCACCCCATGGCATCTCTGCCCCCAGAGCAGCCACACACATCAGCTGCCACTTTCACTAGTGTGTCCCTACAGACAGTGCCCAGTAGGAGAGGTCAGCATGATGGCAGGCGTGGGCACCAGGAGATCACAGGATCGTGCAGGGAGGTCGAAGAAGATCTCAGCAAATGTCCTGCTGCTGCTGCTAAGTCGCTTCAGTCGTGTCCACTCTGTGCGACCCCACAGATGGCATCCCACCAGGCTTCCCCATCCCTGCGATTCTCCAGGCAAGAACACTGGAGTGGGTGCCATTGCCTTCTCCAATGCATGAAAGTGCAAAGTGAAAGTGAAGTCACTCAGTCGTGTCTTACTCCTAGCGACCCCATGGACTGCAGCCCACGAGGCCCCTCTGTCCAGGGACTTTCCAGACAAGAGTCCTGGAGTGGGTGCCATTGCCTTCTCCGCAGCAAATGTCATAGCCACTGCTAACAGATCCTTCTCTATGAAAGAGTCTCCTAGGAGTGAGACTCCGGAAGAGTATCAGGTGTTGTGAAGATCAAAGTTGGTATCATGTCATCTCTAGGCAAATTACTTATTCCCAGCGCATGCGATTCAAAGTGCTGAAACGCTCCCCGCATTAGAAATCTGCTCAATGTAACGTGATAGCTGGAGTCCCCCGTGGCTCGGCGGTGAAGAACCCACTTGCCAAAACGGGAGATGCGGTTTTGACTTCTGGGTTGGAAATATCCTCTGGAGGAGGAAATGGCGACCACTCCAGTATTCTTGCCTGGAGAATCCCATGGACAGAGGAGCCTCAGGGGCTACAGTCCATGGGGTCACAAAGAGTCAGACACAACTGAAGCATCTGAGCAGGCGTGCACTCAGTTCAGTCACTCAATTGTGTCTGACTTTTTGCAACTCCATGGACTGCAGCATGCCAGGCTTCCTTGTCCATCACCAACTCCCGGAACTTACTCAAACTCATGTCCATCGAGTTGGTGATACCCTCCACTCATCTTATCCTCTGTCATCCCCTTCTCCTCCTGCCCCCAATCCTTCCCAGCATCAGAGTCTTTTCTAAGGACTCAACTCTTCGCATGAGGTGGCCAAAGTACTGGAGTTTCAGCTTTAGCATCATTCCTTCCAAAGAAATCCCAGGGCTGATCTCCTTCAGAATGGACTGGTTGGATGTCCTTGCAGTCCAAGGGACTCTCAAGAGTTTTCTCCAACACCACAGTTCAAAAGCATCAATTCTTCAGTGCTCAGCTTTTTTCACAGTCCAACTCTCACATCCATTCATGACCACTGGAAAATAGTTATCATACCCTGGATCAAATCCAGAGCAAGTTGTTTAAAAACTCAGGAACATTTCTGCATAATTCACCAAGGCGCCCTGAGCCACCCCCCCAATGTCCCCTGCATCCCTTTAGCTGTGGGAACTTGGTCTCCGTGCACACATGCAATGAATAAAATGCTCGCCTATACAAGTAAGCAATTCCAGTTTCTTCAGAATTAGAAGCATACTTAAGGCTTAACATTCTACAAAAGTCTCCGTGTGCAGTTGTGAAATCCTGTTGACATCAGTTTTGGACGCACTCATGCTCTCCACCAGTGATAATTGTTAATTGTCCAAGAGAGGAAAGTCCCAAAGACTGTTTCGGGAAGAATCCTGTTGGAATGAGTGACTTCAATAATCAGCTTCCCTCTGTTATCAGTAAAAATAAAGAATAATACAGAGTGCAAGAAAGTGAAAAACAGCCTCGCTGGCAGCTGAACCATGATGTTCTCAAGTGAGCACAAACCCTGTTCCAAGAATATATGCTCGGATAAGGCCATTCCAAGGCCATGTGAGAAACAAGACAGAGACAGATGGCACTCACACCACCAAACCCAGGCCCACCCCTCTTCCAACCTGAGCGAGGTTTACCAGTGAAGACTTGAGCCCCCTTTCCTCTTGAAAGAGCTTGCGACACCCAGTCGCCAAATTATCCCCACTTTTTGAGAACACCCCACCCAGAACTCGGCCACTTTGATAAGCTTCCTGAGGATCATCCATCATGAGTCCAGTCCTCCCAGCTCCCTCTTGCTGGGATGTTCAGACATCTCCACAAACTGAACTTTCCACTGCAGGTGTATACCTGGTGGCATTTGCCCCGAAGACTGCAGCAAGGGGAGATCTCACTGAGGTTTGACCGCGATCCTGGCTGCCACAGCAGACCGCTCTGCTCAGTGACCCAGCACATGTGAGACCTTTCGAGTTTCCAGAAGTCAAGGTTGCCTCGCTTCCGGTGATAAGTGTCAAACTGACGCGTGCCGCCACTTCACTGGGCCCCTCAGTTGGGGACTCATTTTGGTTGCTGGGGCTTTTGAGTCAGAATCGGGCTGTGTCACTGCTGTTGGTCAGCTGCTCAGTCGTGTCTGCCTCTTTGCGACCCCATGGACTGCAGCACGCCAGGCTCCCCTCCCCTCACCACCTCCCAGAGTTGCTCAAACTCATGTCCATTGAGTCAGTGAGGCCATCCAGACATCTCATCCTCTGTCACGCCCTTCTCCTGCCTTCAATCTTTCCTACCATCAGGGTCTTTTCCAGTGAGTCAGCTATTCATGTCAGGTGGCCAAACTATTGGAGCTTCAGCTTCAGCATCAGCCCCTCCAATGAATATTCAAGATTTGTTTCCTTTAGGATTGACTGGTTAGATCTCCTTGCAGTCCAGACTGTCATGAGTCTTCTCCAGCACCACAGTTCAAAAGCATCAGTCCTTCAGCACTCAGCCTTCTTTATGGTCCAAATCTTAGCTTGTGTTATGCTTTGGAAAAATGTGGCTTCTAACACAGGACTCTCTGGCGCCCTGTCCCTGATGTGCTATTTGTCTCTAAGAGGAAAGCTGTAGGGCAGAGGTTGGCCTGGACCCAGCATTCCATCACTCCCCAGGTGGAGTGGTCCAGCGTTCTCCTCAGACCAGCATCTTGTGAAAGTATACCAATGTGATTTGTCTTTTTGAAACTCTGTGAGACATCCCTCTGTTTTGTCTCCCTGTGCTAAGGATGGACCCATTTAGTTCTGTGTGCCTGAAGCTGGAACTGTAGAGCCCTCCTCCGTTTGGACACGTTAGAATCATGTGACTGTAAATCATCATCTGGACTGAAAGGTGTCACATGGCAGCCCTTTCAGTGAGTCTACATCCATTCAGGTCAGATCATTGATTTCTTTCAAGAGCTTATGCTTCCTGAAAACTTAATAATTGATACATCTGTCTAAGTGGACTCTTTCATGAAACACGAGCTGGAATGACCAAGTGGCCCTCTTGGGGAATATCGACCCAAACAAGATTGAGAGAAAACTAGAACAGAACTTAGAAACAAAATCTCAAGTATCCCTGGACTAAATTCTTTAATTCATGTAAGGAACCCCCCAGATGCAAATCAAACTCTAGAATTGCCCAAACAGAGAGTAAGGGAAGGCCAATAAAATGCCCCAGAATTGCAGCCGCCCCACCTTCCTATCTGTCTGCCTAGTTTCCCTGCCCCCGTCTCATCCTCCTGAACTCTGTGCGGGATCTTAAAATTGAAACCGCCATGCCAACCAGACTCCAAACGCTTTCTGGTTCATGAACTGCATGCCATGTCTGTTTCCCATCCGGCTCTGTCGCTGTGCTCAGTTGCTTCAGTCACATCTGCATCTTGGTGACCCCATGGACTGCAGACCACCAGCCCCTCTGTCCATGGGATTCTCCAGGCAAGAAGGAAGTGCTGTCTGGGTGCATTGCTAAGGACTTCCCAAATCCAAGGATCCTATGGAGAAAGAGAGTCTCCAAGAACTCAAACTTGTCTTGGATACCTAGTCTTATCCTGACCTCTATCAATGAGACCACTTTTTGTTGGGGCCAGAAAATGCAAGCCCTTGCCTTAAAATGGCTAACAAATTTGACCCTGAAAGGAATTTAAAAATTAGTGAACCAGAAAAGTTTAAGACAAAACAAAACAAAACATGTTGACAGAAGCAAGTGACTCTGATGTTTTGGGTGAGTTAGAGTCCTTGAGAAGAATGTTTCAGGTAGGAGAATATTGAAGGTCAGGGAGTTGCCAAGATGCCTTGGGGTGCTTCTGTGTCCATGGCAACAATGGACAGGAAAGTTGCAGCAACCACAGTCAGGAAGAGACATGTAATCAAGGATCAGATCTCTCAATAAAGGTGTGAATACAACTGTGAGTGCATCCAGAATGGTTGGGGAGCCAGGAGTTGACATATTTCAGTCATGCCTTGAGACAACCCACGGCTGTGCAGCAGAGATTGTGCTGTGTCCCATAAACCCCCTCTTTTATGTATTATTGTCTTTTAAGTCTGTTAACATATGCGTTCCTACGTGCATGCTCAGTTGTGTCCAACTCTTTGTGACCTCGTTACTATAGCCCACCAGGCTTCTCTGTCCATGACATTTTCCAGGCAAAAATATTGGAGTGGGTTGCCATTTCCTCCTCCAGAGGATCTGCCCCATACAAGTTCTAACTGGTGTCTCCTACGTCTCCTGCATTGGCAGGAAGGTTCTTTACCATTAGTACCACCTGAGAAGCCCCTGGTAACATACACTTAACATAAAACTTACCGTTTTGGCCATTCTAGGTGTATAGTCCAGTTGTGTGAACCACATTCACATTGCCCTGCAGCCATCACCACCATCCCTCTGCAGATGCCGGGGACCAGCCCCGGCGGGTCCAGGGAATTCGAAGTGTGGACGGAGTCGGCGTCTTAGAAGTATTTATTTATTAATAGAAGATTATATTAGGAAGAAATAGTGTAGTAGGAAAATTAAGTG
>SJYA01008118.1:0-17082 GCA_006410615.1 Neotragus moschatus | reverse complement strand
ATCAGTCCTGGGTGTTCATTGGAAGGACTGATGTTGAAGCTGAAACTCCAATATTTTGGCCACCTTATGCGAAGAGCTGACTTATTTGAAAAGACCCTGACGTTGGGAAAGATTGAATACAGGAGGAGAGGGGGACGATAGAAGATGAGACAGTTAGATGGCATCACCGACTCAATGGACATGAGTATGGGTAAACTCCAGGAGTTGGTGATGGACAGGGAGTTCTGGCCTGCTGCAATTCATGGGGTCGCAAAGAATCGGACACGACTGAGCGACTGAACTCAACTGAGATACACTACAGAAAAATTGCTATAAAGTGAATTTCTGGCAAGGCCTTTTTCACTTTGATTTTTTAATTATAAAACCATGGCTATGTTTTGCTAGGGGAAAAAAAAAAAAAAAAAGACTAGCTCCAGGTTGTAATTAAACCATGTCTTTTAAAATAAAGCACATATTTTTCAACTACAATAATAGAATAATAGAGTAGGTTCACATCCTTTCTACACTATAATGACAGCCCTGTGCTGGACAGTCAATTTGCTCCTACCTTTCACAGCTTTACAAAATTCTGCTCCTTGTTTCATTCCATTTTTTTCCTACTGAAATCTCCTCTCGTGAGCTTTTATTTCTTTAAGAGCTTACTGCCCTATGAGCCCAGCAAAAAGAATATATGAAAATTGGGAGTCTGGTTACTAGGTTTTTTTGCCCCCAAAACAAAGCTTAGTCAATGGAATGAACCCTCAGCCCATTTTCGCATACATTGTCTCAACTGATTGCTCAAAGCAGTTCAAGAAGTAGGTAGGGCAAATAGGCCCATTGTGCTGATGAGAAAACTAAGGCTGAGAGATGAACTGACTTTCTCAAGGTCATACAGTTAGAAAGTGAGAGCAGGGAATAAAACCTTAATCTTATGATTCTGCTTTAAGCAGGTGAATTTTCTGTTTACTAGAGACCTATGCCATCAAATCATATAGAAGTTGCCCTTCAAATTCTAAGATGGAAAACTACATTATGGTTAATTAAGTATTTCAGATTTTTCCAACGCATGGAAAAATTCATGGTTTTAGGTTAAAGTCATCCTACGTAGATAGGGCTGTATCTATTTCCTCATGCGATCTAGAAACTCAGCACATACTTTATCATACAGTGGGGCTCTTTGTATAATCTGCATGTATATTTGAAGGGTTATGGGGGCTCATTCAACCATTTTTAACGGTTACAGAGGTGTTTGGTTATTTTTTTAATTTTTGTAGCCAACTATGGTTATATTTCGATTGGATTTGTGGGTTCTTGATGATCCCAATTATATTATTATCACAAAAAAAAAGTTCACGTTCTCTGGTTTCTGATGTGATTTTAGGAATATGATATAGAGAAAGGGGAGACTAGAAAATTTTTCATCAACTTATTTGCCTCTATCTAGCAGACATCTCTGCTTCATCCTATTTTAACAATTATTAGCATTCCACAAGGGCAAAGAAAAATTTTTAAAGCAAAATCACCAATTGCTCATCACAATGATCAAATTAATATACTTTGCCTGTGTTTCCCTGTGCACGCCTAACTGAATAAGCTAGCATAAGGGACTCATAACACATCAGAATTTGTCTACCAGAACCTAGAAAAATCTCCATTGCCGACAGACCATATCAACAAAGCCACTTCGATTATTAAACCAGAAGTCACTTTCCATCTTTTTAAGGTGTAAGGTATGCTATTCCTTAAAGTGCATTTGATCACCTAATTTATTAATTCTGTTGAGCTTCTATTAAAAAGTACCTGTTCCAGTGAAAAGACTTGGCAAATTAAGATAACTTGTCCCAGTATCAATGTAAATAGAAATAATTTCTGCCCAGAGTAGCTCTTACTGCGCCTCTTCAAGTGGGTTTGTGTTTCTATTTTCAGAGCTTTATTCTATGCAGAGAGGCAATATAAGCTAGGTAGAAGCAGCAGAGGATTTGATATCATCAAAATTGGTTTCACTAGTTGCTTACTAGGTGCTCTCAAGCAAATTTCTTACCCTTTCTAAATTTCAGTTTCCTCATCTGTAAGAGGCAGATAATACTCACCTATTAGAGTTGTTAAGAGGATTAAAGGAAACCGGTTAAATGAGAGGGCACTTAGTATGTGCCTGGTAAAAAGAATATTTGTATCTTTTAGAAGAGAAATGTGAATCAACAGATGGAAGGGAGGGATGCAGAACGTTGCCCAGGAAGAGTTAACTTTAGTGCTCTGGGAGGTGTCTTTCCAAAAATTTCAACATGCTGACAGCAGCCAATGAGATGGGTGTGTGTGTCTTTGCAAACAAAACATGTAAATGCATNATGTGTATAAGAGACAGGTATGTGCCTGGTAAAAAGAATATTTGTATCTTTTAGAAGAGAAATGTGAATCAACAGATGGAAGGGAGGGATGCAGAACGTTGCCCAGGAAGAGTTAACTTTAGTGCTCTGGGAGGTGTCTTTCCAAAAATTTCAACATGCTGACAGCAGCCAATGAGATGGGTGTGTGTGTCTTTGCAAACAAAACATGTAAATGCATGTCTTCATGCCTGGGCTGGCTGCTTCAAACACTGATTATTGCCTCAGAACTAGAAAATAAGTGTGTTTTCATCTAGGTGTTGAGGGTGAGACTCTGATACTACTTCTCAGCTAGGCGGAACACTGAGAGTTTGGGGAGTTCATTCTTTGGTAGACACCAAGCACCTTTTATTTTTTGAAGATGGGAAGGGTCACTGCTCATGCTGACGAAGTGTAGATGATGCTAATATTATCAAGCTGAACCAGGGCTTCCTGGGTCATCAAATGGATATCTGTATATGTCTTTATCTGCCATACTTTAGATCTATTCTTCACCTACTGGTGTTCTTTCTCCCTCATTTACTTCTGCAGACAATGCTAGCCCATTAGTGCTGCTGTGATGTGCGCTGTGCTTATTCACTCAGTCGTGTTCAACTCTTAAGACCCCATGGACTGTAGCCCACCAAGCACCTCGGTCCATGGGGATTCTCCAGGCAAGAATGATGGAGTGGGTTACCATGCCCTCATCCAGGGGATCTTCCCAACCCCGGGATTGAACCCAGGTCTCCCACACTGCAGGTGGATTCTTTACCATCTGACTCACTAGGGAAGCCCAAGAACACTGGAATGGGTAGCCTATCCCTTCTCCAGAGGAAATTCCCAACCCAGGATTTGAACCAGGGTCTCCTGCATTGCAGGCAGATTCTTTACCAGCTGAGCTACCAGGGAAGCCCCATTAGAGCTGTTACTCAAAGAGTGGACTTTGGGGCTCTCTGGGTGGCTATTTCTGTTTATTGCAATAGACGGAGCATAGAGTTGATGGGGAGGCCCTGATACTCCGCCTGCCACTGCATAGCTGTGTGAAATCCGTAAGCCCCATTGACTAATTGCTTGGTGCCCGCCCCCTCTGTCACAGGTGGCTGTGATACTCCAAAGGAATGGTGAGAGGAAGCATGTTCTGAAGGTTCCTAAGCAATCTGCCTTGGGGGGATATCTTCGGTGGTTTCCTTCTTACCACATATTTTGTGGCCAGGAGGGAGAGCCCATCTCCTTAGGCCGGAGTCTATTAAGTTCCTGCACCCCCACTGCCCTGGCCTCATAGCTGAAATGGGAATTCCAGTTGAAACCTAAGGAAAAGTTGTAGAATTTAAGCCACAGGGTCCCAGGTTGGAGGTCAGGGATTTCTGCTGCTGCTGCTAAGTCGCTTCAGTCGCGTCCGACTGTGTGCGACCCCATAGACAGCAGCCCACCAGACTCCCCCGTCCCTGGGATTCTCCAGGCAAGAAAACTGGAGTGGGTTGCCATTTTCTTCTCCAGTGCATGAAAGTGGAAAGTGAAAGTGAAGTCGCTCAGTCGTGTCCAACTCTTAGTGACCCCATGGACTGCAGCCCACCAGGCTCCTCCATCCATGGGGTTTTCCAGGCAACAGTACTGGAGTGGGGTGCCATTGCCTTCTCCTACCCTTTTCCCAAAGGCCACCAGGGATTTTGAAGGTGGGCAGCAAAGTCTTTTAATCTCATTTTGCTCCTAATAAGACTTGGAAGTGGCCTTCTAAAAATTTCCCAAGTGCGCATTTAATTCTTTATTTTCATTCATTCCACAGTTGTGCTTTTTCCACACAATTATGTTTTGAGGGTCTACTGTACACCAGACACTGAATCTCCCAGAGATACCAGGACAAAGTCAACTGAGCTCCATGCCCTCTCGGCCCTTCCAGTTTAGAGGCAGAAGTATGTTCTGAACATCTTCCGAGATAGTCTGTAGGTATCTTAATCCTCACCTCTCCAAATGTGAATGCCTCATCTTCCATCCAAAATTCTTCCTCCCCTAGGCTTCCTCATGTCAGTGAAGAGATTCACTCAGTCACCCAATCAAGAAAACTGGGAGTCCAGACATGTATATGTACAGCTGAGTCCCTTCACTGTCTGCCTGAAACTATCGCAACACTGTTAATCGGCTATACCCCAGTACAACATAAAAAGTTCAAAAAGAAAACTGGGAGTCCTCCTTCATACCTATCTCTGTCTTACTTACCTATTCCAGTCTTGCATCAAGTCCTGTCTTTTTTAGGCTCTACAATATCTCTTAAATCTGTCTTGCTAGTTCAAGTCATCATTATTTCTCTCCCAGAGAACACAACCTCCTCACTGGGTTCCCTGTGCTCTGTGAACTCTGAACTTGAGTTGGTCCCTTTCCCTTTCTGAGAGCTTCAACTTCTCCATCCTCAACTGGACCATTTCCTAAGTCTGGTGCAAGTCTTCCTCTGTAGTTCTGTGATCAGATGGCTCTCATCATACTCTAGTGTAGCCATCCAGACTTCCAAAGAAGATGTGATGGCTTCTTGGTGTGTGGATTCATTCATTCATCTCTCCATTCAGAAAATACTGAGCACCCACTATATATGAGGAACTGTAGTTACCACAAGTGACTCAATGGAAAGTAAGACAGAGGTCCTGTCTTCAAGGAGGTCAATCTTTTGGGGAGTAAGAACACAAACAGGCCACCTAGTCCATTCTGTGGAGGAAGGGTAATCATGGTTGGTTCCCTGGAAGAGCTAATGTCTCGGTTGGAGCCTGAATGATAAATAAGAGCTAACCAGAAGAACAAAGATATGTACAAAAGCCCTAAGGCAGAATGCCAGGAGAAAATAAAGTTAGATTAGAAGATGGCAGACCAGTTGGGAAGCTGTAGCAACATTCTAGGGGAGAGATCAGGAAGTCCTGAACGAAGACCATCAAAGTAGACAAAAATGAACAGATTTCAGTTATATTTTAGAGGTGGAATTGACAGTCCTTGCTGGTGAATTGGATGTAGAAGACAAGGGAGAGAGGTCATGGAGGACCCTTGGGTTTCTGGCTTTATCAACTTTGTAGATGAACTGCCGTTTACAGAGTTAGTACCATTAACTCAGAAGGAAGGGTCTGCTTTGGGGAATGAGGTTGGGGAAAAGATGATAGGTTCAGCTTTAGTCATGTTGAATTTGAGTTGGAATATCCAGGTGAACAAGTCTGGTAAGTCATTGGCTATAAGGATCTGGCACATTGAGAAGAGAACTCTGGCCTGGAGGTTCAGGTTGGGGAGTCATTAGCTTGTGGAAGAGGTCTACGAGGAGAATGAGCAGACACTGAAGAGTTGAATACTCTCCCAGATATGGAGTGACCATTCATTCCTGGAACACATTTCTGTCCCACAGAGAGTTTCTAAATAATGTCAGTGCATCTCTTACTTAAGGAAAAGAGTTTTAAGAACCCGATTATAACTTCTCCTTTTGCCATAAACATGCCTTAAAGAAGAAAGGAAACGGATACCTTCGTCTGTTCATGCTATCCACCACATGTGTTACATTCACTGACTCACATGCTCCCCATAATTCTGCTGCTGCTGCTGCTAAGTCGCTTCAGTCGTGTCCGACTCTGTGCGACCCCATAGACGGCAGCCCACCAGGCTCCCCATCCCTGGGATTCTGCAGGCAAGAACACTGGAGTGGGTTGCCATTTCCTTCTCCAATGCATGAAAGTGAAAAGGGAAAGTGAAGTCGCTCAGTCGTGTCTGACTCTTCGCGACCCCATGGACTGCAGCCCACCAGGCTCCTCTGTCCATGGGATTTTCCAGGCAAGAGCACTGGAGTGGGGTGCCATCGCCTTCTCCACCCCATAACCCAACACTAGAGCTATTAGTGCTTGGAGCCCTTAGGGACTCAGAGTGGTTAAATCACTTGCCCGAAGTCCCAGAGCTATTCAATGGCAGTAAGATCTGACTCCAGGCCTGTCTGACACCACAGCTCACCCCATGATACCACCTAACAGCACTGCCCCCCTTCTAGCAGTATAGCTGGATCCTTAAGAAAGGGTGTGCACACCCCCTTTCCCTTCTGTGCTTCATAAATATAATTTGTATGCCCTAGCTTAACGCTTTGCTCTCCATTAAAATACAAAACCCCTGGGGAGAAGTAAAGCTCTAAGTTGTTGTCAGTCATTTATGCCTCAGTGGGAATGAGTTTCAGATTCTTCCTTAGGAACAAATTTTAATTTTATGAGAGAAGGACACTGGGACCTTGAGGGAGAGATGAAAAGGCAGAAATGGGCCTTGGAATGAAAAGTTACCCTCCTCTTAATTTTACAGTTCTACCTGGTCAGAGGAATGTGCTTTTAATGTTCCAAGATGCTATTTCTGCCTAACTGTACCTCTTTATATGCAGACCCATTTTGGGGTTGGCTACCCTAGTTATCTGGGGTGTGGTCTGATCAAAGGTAAAATTAAGCTACGCACTGACCCCAACCCACTGTGATCAACAGGAGGAAGTCAGCCCCGAGCTGCAGTTCCTTGCCTTATGCACAAGTCCCAGGCCACTCTGTTGAGAACTTGACCCTGATGTGATTATTTAAAATCTGGAGCAGATAAAGGCAGGAGAGCTGGTTGGAAAGACTTGGAGGAGTCTCTTCTGCCCTGTCTGAGTCTATTTGCCAAAATATATGACATGTATCAGGGCAAGGCATTGGTCCAAGCCCATTGAAATTCTGCTAGCAATCCAAACAGTGATGGTATTTCAGATTGGTTCTGCGAAATGATCAGTTAGGAAGAGAGAAATGAGGTGTGAGCATCTGGCTACTGCAGCCTAGTGATTGGGACAGTCCCAGGGGCGGGCTCGGGGTGAGGGGGCAGCCTCAACTACCCCCCCCCAGGACATCTGCCACTGGAAAGCAGGGAGAGAGCCACACTGGCAGCAGGCGCTCTAATTTGAGTCCCATGCCATTTCTCACTAGCTACGTGACCTAAGCATGTCCTTCCCATTCTCTCGGCCTCCTTTTTCCCCCAAGTATAGAATAAACCCTGGATGGAATGGTCTCTAAGGGCCCTTCCTGCTAGAATATTCTGTGACTTCTCTGACACTGTTATGATTTCTTTTTCTCTGTAGTGGGAGAGGTGCACACAGCCACCTGTTTATCTGAAGCCTCTATGTTCTCACACTGCCCTCTGCTGGCCATTGTGAAAAGTGCCACCGATAGCTTCATTGGAGTAAGGCAGTTCAGTTCAGTTCAGTTCAGTCACTCAGTCATGTCCGACTCTTTGCGACCCCATGAATCGCAGCACGCCAGGCCTCCCTGTCCATCACCAACTCCCGGAGTTCACTCAGATTCATGCCCATCGGGTCCGTGATGCCATCCAGCCATCTCATCCTCTGTCGTCCCCTTCTCCTCCTGCCCCCAATCCCTCCCAGCATCAGAGTCTTTTCCAATGAGTCAACTCTTCACATGGGGTGGCCAAAGTACTGGAGTTTCAGCTTCAGCATCATTCCTTCCAAAGAAATCCCAGGGCCTATCTCCTTCTGAATGGACTGGTTGGATCTCCTTGCAGTCCAAGGGACTCTCAAGAGTCTTCTCCAACACCACGGTTCAAAAACAAAGATTCTTCGGCACTCAGCTTTCTTCACAGTCCAACTCTCACATCCATACACGACTACTGGAAAAACCATAGCCTTGACTAGACAGACCTTAGTCGGCAAAGTAATGTCTCTGCTTTTGAATATGCTATCTAGGTTGGTCATAACTTTTCTTCCAAGGAGTAAGTGTCTTTTGATTTCATGGCTGCAGTCACCATCTGCAGTGATTTTGGAGTAAGGCAAACCAACCAAAAACCCATCACTGATTTAGTATTAAGCATCAGCAGTACACTGGGCATGGTGACAGAAAGCCTATACTGGAGACAAGGGAAATATCATACAGCCAAACTCAGAGACTAAGCATAGCTACAGATGGCTGACGAAACAGCCCACGAAAGACATGTCTTCATTTTTTTTTCTTTGCCATCTTCGTCTGTTCATGGTGTTCTGTGCCACTGTATGAAAGAAAGGACCTCAGTGGATGGTAAGGCCCCTTGCCTCATATCCTAGAACTTCAGGTTCCAGGGGGCCCTGGCACCACCCTAAAGAGGCAGTTCTGGGCCAGCAGCGCCTCAGAGGTGTCAAGTCATCCCCAAGGCCCTGCTTCCATCTGAGAGGTTTTGAAACTCAGGACCAGCTCAGAAGTACACCTTCCATATACCATTTCAAATGCCCTTTTTGAAAAAGAATTCAAACTCAAAGAATCCATGAGCTCTTTAAGAGCCCTATTTTAAGCTCTCTGGCTGGAACGGCAGAGTCGGCTATGTGACTGTGGTGGGTTCAACACGCCCTCTCAGCCAAGAGAAAGGGAGCGGGCCATGGAACCCAGCCTTCTCTGGATGGAATCTGATTTCCTGTTAGGCCCAGCCTGAGAATTGCCTTCCTCCTATGTCTCTTTGCTTATTCTGCTGAGCATACACTCCCTCACCAAGGCAAGGGACCAGGGCTGCGTGTGCTAGCCCATGTGTGCACACCAGGCACCGCTTGGGCTCTAGTGCCGCGAGCAAGATGGGAATTGGGCCACGCCACAGTCTGCTCTCTTGGTAGGAGCTCAACAGTTTATCAGGCTCTTACCTCCTAGCCCTTGATGCATGAAAGCTTTGGGCAGGGCTCAGATTTGGGTCAAGCATTCAGTACCCTGACTGCATGCATCTCCTTTGCTAGTAATAACATGGTCTCGGCCAGCCTGTCTTGCCCCTCACCCTCCCATCAACCAGTCCTTTCCTCCCCCAACAGCTGGTTCTTATCTGTCTTCCTTGTTCCAGCCTTGGGCAGGCTGCCCTGGCCTCGTGCTCTCTCTCTCTTTCTCTCTCTCTCACACACAGACACATGCACGTTCTCCTAAATGCTCATTGATGAGTTTCAACATTGAAACTGCCTTCCTGCCACCTACCCCGTCCCCAAACCTCTAAGGGTTCCCTATTTCCTGTCACATCAAGTCTTCCACTTCCCTGCCTTGCTTTGCAGGCCTGCTTCAGTTGGGGCCCACTCAGCCTTTCCCCTGTGGCCAGTGACTGCCCCACCCCCACCCTATCATGGACAGAACATAAGCATTCCGCAAACCCTCCATGGCCAACCCTGCCTTTATGTTCCTGTAGCGCTTATGCTCCATTCCAGACTGGAACTGCTTGCTACAGCTTTGTGTACATTAGTCTTGAAAGCTAGGCCCACATTTTAGACTTTGTTAATCCTCAACAGCAGCCCAGCAGTAAATGGCACCCCACTCCAGTGTTCTTGCCTGGAGAATCCCAGGGACGGGGGAGCCTGGTGGGCTGCCGTCTATGGGGTCGCACAGAGTCGGACATGACTGAAGTGAATTACTAGTAGTAGTTAGTAGTATTACTTTTTAGTTGTGTATGTGTAGTGAAACTTTTTGAGAATAATAAGAGACCCACTGTAAAGAAAAGTTCAGCAGCAGGAGGTCAGAGCATAGAAAGTACAAGTTCAGCTCCCATCCCATCATTCCCAGAAATAAGCCTAAGTTAAGTGCTCTGCAGCCTAGCACTCTGTAGGTTTGCGTTGGAAAGATTGCGTGGTAGGTGGTACACCCACATAATTACATCGCCTGGGGAAGAGCATCTTTTACTTCTGAACAAGAGTCCCAGGTCTTTGTTGGCCTGGTAGACTTTGGAAATTTTAGTCCAAAGTCTGTACACAGCTGGCGGCCACTTGTGTGTCCAGTACGTGACTCTAATCACCGCATAAAGCTTCTGTCCTCTTTTCAGCCCTTTCAAAAGTAAACCTTGAAGGTGAATAGTAAAGAGCACATTTAATGGACTTGTCTCAGTTTTTCGCAGGACTGTAGGAAATTGCAGACAGTAAGTAAAGGGGCTGAGGGACCGGGATGGGAAGCGTTTATGAAAATAGGCTTTCTACCTGATACGATGTTGTTTTCTCTGAGAGTTAATGCATATTACTAATGGTTTTCATTTTTATGCCAAGAAAATTCACTTCCTACTGGGATTTGTTCTAAATAGTAGCCTAGCCCACCTGTGTTGCACCCACTGGGGTTAATTCTACAGCTCAATCAGCTTGAAAATGTCAGCCTGAACTCTCAGACTTAATTGTTACAGACGCTTTATAAATAGGGCATTCAAAATCCTCAGGCTGTTCCCTCTTGCTATCATAATTGATACTTAACGGATACTCTCAGCCTTCTTTGGTCTTACACACTCAACACTGTACAGATGGCTGGGGTGGTAAAGGGAAGGAGAGAGACACAGGGGCAGATGAACAGTGTGTGTTCACGATGGGTGTCTGTTGCCAGTTGCAGTCCTGGAGTTCTGGGAACGGCTGGCAAAGGTGAGCCGGCAGCTTGGTCAGCTGGGGGTTTCTGGGTTCTCTTCGCTGTGGCTCCCCAAGGCAGTGTTCTATGAGCACAGCCATCTCTGAACATCAGCTCAAACACGTTGGCCATTTGGATGTGAGTTCGAAAACGTTCCAGTGCTCTCCGGAGTCCTGTTCATTTGCTCTTTTGACAGTCTGATGGATGACCTGGCATTAACTAGGAAGAGGACAATATTATCCAGCCTGAATAACTAATCTCCTAAGAAGTACAAAGTTGAAGGATCTTGGTGCACATGAATCTTATTAAATGTGCTTATAAAATATGTTCTATCCAAATAAGCTTAGCAACCCCTAAAATAGCCTTTTCTGATCCGTGTCTGGAACTTTGGCATGCTTCATAGGTCTCTAAGCCAGAATTATTCAGTGAAGGGATGACAGTGTTCTTTTGTGCATGGGAAAATGGGAAGCGGGGATGGTAACTCCTCTGTTGCGTAATTGTACTCCTTCTGTCCGTCTCAGGGAAGACCAGGACCAATTGGAATTCAAGGTCCAACAGGTCCTCAAGGACTTCCTGGCCCTAGTGGTTTATCAGGGTTGAAAGGAGAAAGGGGCTCCCCAGGCCCGCTGGGACCGTATGGACCAAAAGGTGATAAGGTAAGAGCACCAAAGCTTGAGTTTTCCTTTGACTCATGGGCCATGGGTGTGAAGGTCAGAGGTTCTAAACCTCAGCTGTGTCTATTCATGAAAAGAATAGTAATTGCACATACTTTGGTGCCAGGCTACACACTTTAATAATAGGCAGGATGGGTGATATGCTCCCATTTCTGGACAGAATCCCATAGCCAGCAAGTCAGAAAGTCCAGATATCAGCTATTTGCCAGATAAGTGGGATGACCGTGATGGAAAAGTCCAGAGGGTTTGAGCTGGAGGTGGATCAGAAGGCCAATAAACAGGGCAGCAGAGGAATCCAAACAAGGGGAACGGGACTCCAGGGGTCGGAATGCTTGGAAACCAGCTGGGCCACAAATATAGGGAAAGAGATGCAAGAAAGGAGATTGGTCATGCCATGGCAGCTGGCTGGCTGAGGTTAGCAGTCAATCACCTCCTATTTATCGCACTGGTGAGAGCAGGATTCCTACCCTAGGGTTCTGCGGATGGCCAAGCAGGTGACACCCGGCGCAGGACAGAAGAGATCAGCAACAGGTTTATAAGTCACATGCACTCACAGCACAGTGGAAGAGGACATCACACCCCGTGCAGGCCCACACGGTGCTTTCGCTCTGCAACAAAATAAACCAGAACGGCTGTGGGAGGCCAACTCTGCCACGTCAGGAGGATGAGTGTCCCTAGGTTCCTGAAAGAGGATGTGCCTGGCTTGTTTGACTAATTCATTGGGCCAGCAGGGAACTGAAACCTACAACTCACGAACAAGCAGGAACTGTGCCCGGTATATTTGATGAGGAGAGTTGTTTGCCTGCAAGATCTCATCAGGAGCAAATGCCGTTTGAGGCACACCCAGTTTTCCCAGGGCTTTCCACGTGGCACTAGTGGTGAAGAACCTGCCTGCCCATGCAGGAGACATAAGAGACATGGATTTGATCCCTGGGTCGGGAAGATCCCCTGGAGGTGGAAATGACAACCCACTCCAGTGTTCTTGCCTGGAGAATCCCAGGGACAGAGGAACCTGGCGGGCTAGTGTTGCAAAGACTTAGCAAGCCCACATGTAGCCTTTCCAGATGTCAAGGCATCGTATAATACTGAACCTTATTTTTAGGTCTGACACCACATGGTCTAAGACAAGAACTGCCCAAGACCTTAGGTAAAGGCTAGTGATCACTTGGAAGTGTAGTAGAGGGCAAGGTGATGTGATGTGTGTGTGGGGTGGGGTACAAAACACTTCTTAACAACTTCGTGAACAAACCTACCTCATCTAATGGAGATCAGTTGGACCATCTCTTACATTCCTACTCCTTTTTTTAGGGTCCCATGGGTGTTCCCGGCTTTCTTGGCATCAATGGAATTCCGGTGAGTGTGTTCATAGAAGCATTTTGAAATTTTATTTTATTGAAGTAGACTTGATTTACAAGGTTATGCTTGCTTCTGCTACACAGCAGAGTAATTCGGCTATACTTGTGTATATATTCTTTCTTATGTTCTTTTCCATGATGGCTTATCACAAAATATAGAATATAGTTCCCCTGGGCTATACCTTGTTGTTTATCCATTCCATAGATGCAATTTTAATACAACCTATAGTTACTGCCTCATTTTGGTCTTAACCACATCCTGTCTCAGGCATGCATGCTCAGGGCTAAGTGTTAAGATGTGCGCGGTAAGGTTTGAAGAGCAGTCTCACCCACACTTTCCCTGGGATTCTGTTACGGGGAGCACTAAATCATATAGTTGGGGATGCGGAGATATGTGCAGGCATAAAAAACCATCAATATCTTAGACAAAAGGAGTTGGGTCTTCCAGGTTGAGGGCAGCTTTCACTGGGAATGAGGGACTGGTTCTGAAGTGTGAAGACAGTGCCACATAAAAACACATATATCCTCATTATCAGAAAATTAAGAAGGTACACGAAATTAGACAGAAAAATACTTACTGATACTTTAATACATTTAATTTCAATAATTTGTTCTCTTCAGCCTTATTCCCAAGTGAATTTCCCTTTAGATTTTTTGCACTTCTAAGTACAAACTTTAAATGTTGCTTTCCATCTGTAGTTATTACAAAATACTGGTTATATTCCCCAGGTTGTCCGATACGTCCACGAGCCTATCTGACACCCAACAGTTTGTCCCTCCCACTCTCCCAGCTCCTAAAAATAGCGCCCCTCCCCATACACCAATAACCACTAGCTGTTCTCTATGTCTGAGAGTCTTCTGCTTTTTTGGTTATATTCACTAGTTTGTTGTATGTTTTAGATTCCACATATGATTGACATCATACGGTATTTTGCTTTTTCTTTCTGACTTATTTCACTTAGCATAATGCCCTCCAAGTCCATCCATATTGCTGCAAATGTCAAAATTTCAGTCTTTTGTATAGCTGAGTAGTATATATATACACCTGGAGAAGGCACTGGCACCCCACTCCAGCACTCTTGCCTGGAAAATGCCATGGATGGAGGAGCCTGGTAGGCTGCAGTCCATGGGGTCGCGAAGAGTCAGACACAACTGAGTGACTTCACTTTCACTTTTCACTTTCGTGCATTGGAGAAGGAAATGACAACCCACTCCAGTGTTCTTGCCTGGAGGATCCCAGGAACAGGGGAGCCTGGTGGGCTGCCATCTATGGGGTCGCACAGAGTCGGACACGACTGAAGTGACTTAGCAGCAGCAGCAGCATATATATATACCACATCTTTCTTATCTATTCATCCAATACTCAGGTTGCTTCTATACCCTGAGAATTGTCAATAATGCTGCTATGAACATTGGGGTGTGTATATCTGTTTGAATTGGTGGGTTTTTCATATATATGCCCAAGAATGGAATTGCCGAATCATATGGTAGCTCTATTTTTATTTTTTTGAGAAACGCTCATACTTTTTTTCCTCAGTGACTGCATCACTTTACCTTCCTACCAACAGTGCAGGAGGGTTCCCTTTTCTCCACATCCTTGCCAACATTTGTTTATTTGTGTACCTTTTGAGAGTAGCCATTCTGATAGGTGTGAGGTCGTACCTCACTGTGGTTTTGATTTCCATTTCTTGATGATTAGTGATGCTGAGAATATTTTCATGTGCCTGCTGGCCATCTTCATTTCTTCTTTAGAAAAGTATCTATTCAGGTCTTCTGCCTGTCTTTTAATTGGGTTGTTTGTTTCTTTCATATTGAGTTTTATGACCTGTTTATATGTGTTGGACATTAATCCCCTATCAGTCACAGTTTTTGTAAATATCTCTTCCCATTCAATAGGTTGTCTTTTCATTTTGCTGATGGTTTTTACAAACTGGCTACTCCAAGATCGCTTAAAGACAACCTCTTCCCTCCATGCTGAGGACCTGGTTTTGCTGGAGATAAGTGGAGAGCCTGGAGCTTGCAGACATGTCCTTTTCCCATTCTATCTAGCCTAATCCCCCTTTTTTATTGAGTTTATCCATTTTTACTCAATATCCCTACTGATGCTACCACTGGATATTGCATGGTAACATTTCTCCAGCTTTTAAAATACAGTATTTGGAACTTGGTACTATCACTTTTGAGTTATATTCCTCAGTGTGTCTCTATATATTTCATCTTTAACCTGGGCTATGTTTGCTTCTAGCAGTGGTTTTCAACCTTAAGAACCAAATCTTGTGTGGAAGCTCAGCATGTAGAACAGAGACAAAGTGGAGCTCCTCCATGTGAGGGAAGTCCTAGAGCCTGCTTTTATCTTTCTAACAGCCTCTACGGGGTTCTTTTGAATCATATCAAAACAGTTTCGTTAAGTCTTGACTTAACAGCTTCTTGTGCTATATTACATAATCATCTAAGATCAGCTAAGGAAGTTCAAATTGCTTTGTGCCAATCTACAGGTATTTTTCTTCCGTACCCGCTATGGTAGCACTCTACTATGGGAATACAAAAAAAAAAGACATCTGGCTCTGCCCTCAGAGATATTATCATCTGATTCATTTTTATTCCCAGATCTGGTGTACATTTGTGGCTTTGGCGAATAGAAAACTCACTTGCCTTGTGTTTGTTACACATATCAACAAATCGACCATCAGATTTTGGCCTTTGATTCAACTGCAAAGTCTGCAAAATCCCAGAAATGGGAGAAGTGGATAGGGTTGGTTACCCTCTTATGACTTCCCCTGGTATAGTCTCATGGCTATGTTCTAAGACCACATCATCCAGTGTCTCCACTCAGTATATGTGTCTTGAGGGAACCAATGGGTGATTGTTGTTATTGTTCAGTTGTTCAGTCGTGTTTGTCTCTATGAGACCCCAAGGACGCCTGGCTTCCATGTTGTTCACCATCTCCTGGAGTTTGTTCAAGCTCATGTACACTGAGTTGGGGATTCCATCCAACCATCTCATCCTGTCATCCCCTTCTCCTGCCTTCTATCTTTAGCAGCATCAGGGTCTTTCCCAATAAGTCAGTTCTTCGCATCAGGTGGCCAAAATATTGGAGCTTCAGCTTCAGTGTCAGTCCTTCTAATGAATATTCAGGGTTGATTTCCTTTAGGATGGACTGGCTTGATCTCCTTGCTGTCCAGGAGACTCTCAAGAGTCTTTTCTGGCACCACAGTTCGAAAGGATGGAAATTAGCAAACTAGAGGTCACCTCTTCCATTTATCCTGTGGATCCAGCCTCAACAGATGAGTGGAGGATTTGAAGCTCACAACAGTACTACACCCTTCTTCCTTCAATCTCTTTTTAACGGGGGCTGGAAGAAATGAAACCTTGTGAAGCAGAGGCTGATTCCCATTCAGAGCTGGAACCCACCCCAGAGTCCAGCTGGACACTTCTGCATCCAACCATCCAACCTGTGGCCAAGAGAACCTGAGGACTTCCAGAAATTGATCACTACTTTGGGGGGCCTTTGTTGCTTGGGAGAATAAGTCCAGATCCCTCCAAATGAGTCTGCTGCTTCCAGTAGAAGTCCCCAGCCCCTTGGCTCTCTTCTTGCCCCACCCCCTTGACTTCCCATCTCTTTAGCTTCAGGACGCAAACCTCACTTACTCCAAGAAACTTTATCCACTGTTCCCTTCCCTCTCTTTCAGCTATTCATGATGTATTAAGGAGCACCTTCTGTTGACAGCTTACCTCTCTTTTCCGTCTCTAATCTCCCAGGAGTCTTTGGAATCTGTACCACAAACTCTACCTCTTTGTTGCATACAGTGCATGGATTTCTATATTTTCTTGTATGTTAGTCTTATCTACTTTTGCATTCCAGTCCCCTGTAATGAAAAGGACATCTTTTGGGGGTGTTAGTTCTAGAAGGTCTTGTAGGTCTTCATAGAACCGTTCAAATTCAGCTTCGTCAGCATTATTGGTTGAGCATAGACTTGGATTCCTGTGATATTGAATGGTTTGCCTTGGAATGCAACAGTAAGAAGTCAAGAAATACCTGGAATAACAGGCAAATTTGGGCTTGGAGTACCCAATGAGGCAGGGCAAAGGCTAACAGAGTTTTGCCAAGAGAACACACGGGTCATAGCAAGCACCCTCTTCCAACAACACGAGAAGACTCTACACATGGACATCACCAGATGGTCAATACCAAAATCAGATTGATTATATTATTTGCAGTCAAAGATGGAGAAGCTCTGTACAATTAGCAAAAACAAGACTGGGAACTGACTGTGGCTCAGATCATGAACACCTTATTGCAAAATTCAGACTTAAATTGAAGTAGGGAAAACCACTAGACCATTCAGGTATGACCTAAATCAAATCCCTT
>SJYA01008116.1:0-16794 GCA_006410615.1 Neotragus moschatus | reverse complement strand
AAACAAACAAAGCATTTCATCTTCAATGTACCAGGAAAATATAGACAAGACAGAGACTTCAGGTGGAGTTCCCTAGGACTAGGATACAGACTAGAGAAAGGAGGCGAGTGGAGACGCCAGCATGTCCTGTACACCAGTGAGGTCTTCCTGCTGTCCCACTCTGCTTGGCTCTTAACCTGTGGGAAATTTTCTTCTTGAAGATACTGCAAAGGACATTATATTCCACATGACTCTAACATCTACATTTTACCTTCATTGACAATGTGCTGTGTGCTAAATTGCTCAGTCCTGTCACTTTTTGCAACCCTATGGACTGTAGCCCGCCAGGCTCCTCTGTCCATGGGATTCTCCAGGCAAGAATACTGGAGTGGGTTGCCATTTCCTTCTCCAGGGGATCTTCCTGATCCAGGGATGGAACCTGAGTCTTTTATGTTTCCTGCACTGATAGACCGGTTCTTTACCACTAGTACCTGTACTCATCATTAGAGATCTTTCTTTGTTCTTAACTAATTAGGGCACCCGAGGGCATTAAGCTAAAGGAATTTAAGCTAGCTGAAAGAAAAAAAAATATTGATAAGATGATTAAAATACGATTTAATGATTCATAAATGTAGATTCATATTTAATTCTTCAATTTTGCTTTATTTTTTCCCAGGGAGACATTGTGATTTTCCAAAAATAAACCATGGAATTCTGTACAATGAAAAGAAATACAAGGCATCTTTCCCAGTTTCTCTTGGGAAAATTTTCTATTATTCCTGTGAATATAATTTTATGTCTCCTTCAAAATACTTTTGGACTCCCATAACATGCACAGAGGGCGGATGGTCACCGACTCCAAAGTGTCTCAGTGAGTAAATGCCTGATTGGGATGGACCGTTTGGAGAGTGGAGAAGGGCGCAGCAGGTGGGGTCACAAGGTCTTGACAGAGGGTCACAAGGATCAGGGCTAGAGAGCCAGCAAAGATGAGAGTCCTTCATGGTTTGAGAAGCCTTTTTTGAAAACTGAATGAAGAATGAATGTATGAAGTTTCTTTCATGTTGTAAGTTTTAAAACTGACCATTAATATATTTCACTCCTAATATTTATGTGCTAATCATTTGTTATCAGCCTGGTCATAATTTTTTCTTTAAAAAAAATCTTTGTATATATCCATTCTCTTTTGAAATGTATCATTCCCTTGAATATGGAAAGGATCACATAAGGTTTAGTACATATACTTTTACATTTTCCATAGATTACTGTTTTTGTGCCTATAATTATGTCTATATTAATCCTTCAATAAATGTGAAGAGCGTACTCAGGAGGTAACAAGTGTACTAAAACAGAAAAACAATGGGGGGGTGCAGAATAAATGAGCCAACAAAGGTAATAATAATAGTCTTTCTATAAAAAATATTTATGAGAATTAAGAGAGAAACATATTAAAATACTATTTATACCTAGAAAATTTTATAAAAATAAAATATTTTATTATAAAAACCATAGAATAATGGAGTGAAATGTTAATTTCCTTTTGTATATAAAACACATATGAAAAGTGCATATTTCATCAATACAGCAGCAAAACCTAAATTCTTTCATAATTTTATTTTCATACTTAATTTTAGCTTTGAAAGTTTTCCATTAAAAAAATGTTAAGATACAAATGTATTTTACTGTTGTTTTACCACTTCCATCTGGTACATTAAACAACTTTTGGTCCTTAGGAGTGTGTTTCTTTCCTTTTGTGGAAAACGGTCAATCTGCATCTTCAGGACAAACACACCTGGAAGGCGACGCTGTGCAAATTACCTGCAATAAGGGCTACAGCCTCCCGGATAACAAGAGCACCATTAGCTGTGCTGAAGGGGGCTGGTCGTCCCCTCCTGAATGCATTTCTACCAGTAAGCGAACTGCGATCTTCTCCAATCCTGGAATATGTTGCGATTTTTTTAAAAAAGAAATAAACCTATTGTCACGTCTTAAGTAGAGATTTCACCACTTGCTTTTATTTTACACATTTGTTTTTTAGTTACAGTTGTCGCTGAATAGACGCACAAGTAACATAGTTTGCCTGCCTACACAAATCAAACAAATATTAAACAAGAGTACAAGCACTTGAAGATAGTACCTTTACCCATTTTTTGTGTACAGTGCATTAAGATTATCATGTTAGCTGAGAATAAATATCTAGAAAACTAAAATGTTAACAATAAAAAAGTCCAATGCCAGTTAAAATGTCTTATAACTAAGGCAATTGTTAATAATTAACCTTTTATGTTAACATTAAATTCACATGCTTGATTCAATAAACAATTTCTAGGTTTTAAAAATTTTGTACTTGTGAGAGTTATGTCTGTCACTAATTTAAAATCTGGAAAACAATTCCTTTGGAAACTCTATAACATGGCAGCATCTTCCAGACCTCTGGAATCATCATGATAATTTGTAATCATCTTTCTATTATATAAAATCTATAATAATTTATAATCATCTTTCCAGTTTCCTATCATAACTCTATGCCTGCACGGTGTATTCAAGGAGACATAAAAACCTCTCTAGCTGTTTCTCGTCATAGCGCCAATTGTTTGTTACTCGGCCCTGTAAATTCTAGCTGCAGGGCCTCCAAAACCCATCTCCCTCTTCTCATCTCAGAACACCCACAGGACTCCGCCTGGCTTCCCCTCCCTGGGAGCTGGGATGCTCACACGAAATGCTTTGGGGCTTGGACTTCGTTTATCTCCCTTCTCTTGATCACCATGGGCCTGCGCTGTAGTTTCCAGTTTCCTGGAAATGCGTTTTGTCCAGTTTTCCAGGTTTTTAACCAGTGGGAAGAAATGCTGATACCAGATACTTCATCTTACAGGAAGTGCAGTCTTCTGGTATGCTTTTAAAAAAAGCAATTATGCTATCAAAATCACTTCACATCTTCAATATTTAAATTTAACCTTTTAGGAAACAGACTCTTTCTAAAACAGCTTGAATGAGAATAGTGTTTCAGTAAACAGTGAGGTCATGGCTTCTTGCAATTACAGAGGGCTTAAACATGACCAATATTTGCCAAAAACATAAAATAAAAGAACAAATCTATTGACGTCATATCTGAAATGTCCAGTGACCGAACAGGGTTCATGTTGTATAAGCTTTGCTTACGGTGCTAATGTTTTTCAACCCATTTAATGGGGTGATGGCAACCAAAGTCCAAGAACTGAATTTCAAAGCTTGACAACTCCGTCTGAGCACTGCCAACTCACAAGGAAATCCAGACCAGTGTAGAAACTTAAGCAAAGGGCTCAATTTGTTACAAATCATTCATACTTCTTTATAGGAAATTATTAAATAACCGAATTGGATTTCTCTTGGGCATACCAAAACTCTCCGGTCAGAGTTCTTTCCTTGCTTTTTCTAGAGCAACACATTTATTTTTAATGTGCCTTATTCTATGTAAAATATTTTATATAGTTTCCTAAAATATTTTCTTTGAGTTTTAATAAACTAAAAATGTGGATTGCAAGAATAATTCTAGGCTGTGGTTTTCCTGAAAGGTGGCTCATGTTTCTCTTTTTATAGTCATATTCATTGGTTTATTATGAAAAATTTTAATAAATTTTTATATTTTCCCCTTTTTTTTCAGAAAAATGTTTAAAAACGGATATTGTAGTTGCCAATGGGTTTTTGTCTGAGTCAGAATATGCTTATTCTGTAAATAAAGAAACAGAATATAGGTGTAAACCAGGATATACAACAGCAGATGGAAAAACCTCAGGGACAGTTCAGTGTTTGCAAAGTGGGTGGTCAAGTCAGCCCACTTGTACCAGTAAGTAACTTTATACTTTACTGAAGAGCTGACTCATTGGAAAAGACTCTGATGCTGGGAGGGATTGGGGGCAGGAGGAGAAGGGGACGACTGAGGATGAGATGGCTGGAAGTCATCACGGACTCGATGGCCGTGAGTCCGGGTGAACTCTGGGAGTTGGTGATGGACAGGGAGGCCTGGCGGGCTGCGATTCCTGGGGTCGCAAAGAGTTGGACACGACTGAGCGACTGAACTGAACTGATGCATCTTTCTAAACCCACCACGTGGAAGTTTACTCCAACCTTTTTTTTTTTGCTTCTTCGGAGATTAGATGGCGCCATGTAAAACGATGTCAAACTCATTTTTTAAAAATATATTGGTAAAATACAGGAATACTTCTATACCACATTGATTTAACTTCTTTGGTTATGTTTTTCCATGTCTCCAAAGGAGATACTCCTTCTCTTAAGTCTATTTTTTTTCCCCTAGAATAAATGCCATTATTTTGAAAATGGAAAAAATAAATCCTAATTCAATTTATAAAGCTTCATGCCTGCATGCTCAGTCATCTCCAACTCTTTGCAACCTTATGGGCTGTAGCCCACCAGGCTCTTTAGTCCCTAGGATTTTCCAGTCAAAAGTACTGGAGTGGGTTGCCATGTCCTACGCCATTACAGAGCTTCAGGCAACGCTGAATTTATTTGAGGCTGAGATCTTTGGGCACTTATCCTTCACCATCTGCAAATTCTCAGTCTCCTCTAGTTGATTTCTTGTTCCTTTTAATATAAGTCGTGAGTCCGAGGAACAAGCTCCATCCATGGTGTAGTGGTCCAAGGACACTAATATTGAACTCTTTTTCAATCCATGATCTGATGCTCAGAGAAGGAACAGGTCTAGAAATTCTAGTAATTTGTGAATACTTGAGAGGTATAGGTGGGTTTCAGGTTTTGGTTTCTGGGAAACTTACATTAACAATGGATTTCTTATTTTTACAGGTTTGCTTAGGGATAGAAAATGATAAATCAGTACTCTATAATCAAGTTAGGAGGCATAGGAAAAAACCTTTAATCTGGTAGAATCTGAAGTTATATAGGGCTTCCTTGGTGGCTCAGATGGTAAAGAATCTGCCTGCAATGCAGAGGACAGAGTTTGATCCCTGGGTCAGGAAGAACCCCTGGAGAAGGAAATGGCAACTCACTCTAGTATTCTGGTCTGGGAAATCTTATGGACAGAGGAGCCTGGTGGGCTACAGTCCATGGGTTTGCGAAGAGTCAGACAAGAGTGAATGACTAAAACTTTCACTTTTCTTAGGCAGAGGAGCTCTCCAAATGATGAAACTATGCTTATACTATTCTTATATTTTTATAAAATAAATATGAAATTTATTTTAAGCAACTGGATGCATAAAAATTTGTGTTTGGTGCCAGCTGTCTTTGTGAATGATCAGCCAGGGATAAAGAAGCAGACAATACAGGGGCCATTTTTGACTTGTTTATGTAACAGTGATTTTTAGAGAATTTGATAATGAAGAAAGGAATGTGATGTAAATACAGTTTTTACTTTTTAGTATTATATCAGAAGAACCAGTTACCACTGGCTGCTCCTCTTCTTTAAACGTATACTTAACTTTTAGAAATTGGATACATTAAAGCAATAAAATAATGGAATAAACTGGAGCTAATCACAAAAACGACACTGATGCTAATAAATGTAAAAAATGAAGTCAAAAAAATTAAAGTTTCGAAATTAGTAGGTGAAATTATTTCAAGGTGTTTGAAGTCAGGAAAGTGGGTTAGTGATTCGAAGAGGTCATAGAAGACTTTGAAAATGTGAGTAATACTCTCTTTTTTTCACCTGGAGGGTAATTATAGAGGTGTGCTGATTTTGTAATAATTTTCTGAATTTACAAGTGCTTACATTCTTCTGCAAGCTTTTGCTACTTCAGTAAGTTCATTAGAACATGGTATTAGAAGACAGTTTCCCAGGAACAGTTTCACATCGCTGGTGGTCCAGGCTTTCTGAACAAAGACCACTGGCAGACTTGGGTAAAGGATAATTAAACAGCAAAGACATCTTGGAAGTTAGAAGCAGTGTATACCTCCAGCAAGATTTAGGGACGTCTCTCTAGGGTTATTTGCTGACATTCCAGAGTAGTAAAAACCTAGGGACCTTCCTCTCTCTCCTGAGGGGGAAGAGATCAGTATGCCAATTACCATGTAAGAACTGGTCTCATAATTTTGAGGTTCCTTCCCTATGGACTTCCATGGTAGCTCAGACGGTAACGCATCTGATGACAATGCAGGAGACCCCGGTTCGATCCCTGGGTCGGGAAGATCCTCTGGAGAAGGAAATGGAAACCCACTCCAGTACTCTTGCCTGGAAAATCCCATGGACGGAGGAGTCTGGTGGGCTACAGTCCATGGAGTCTCAGAGTCAGACACGATTGAGAGACTTTCACTTTATTAGAATATACACTATAGCTGATAGAACTACATATATATGTGCTAAGTTGCTTCAGTCATATCTGACTCTTTGGGACCCTAGGGACTGTAGCCTACAAGGTACCTTTGTCCATGGGATTCTCCATGCAAGAGTACTGGAGTGGGTTGCCATGCTTTCTTCCAGGGGATCTTCCTGCCCCAGGAATCAAACTCGTGTCTCAGTCTCTAATATCAGCAGGCAGGTTTTTACCACTAGCACCACCTGGGAAGCCCATATATATATATTTACTATATAATATTATATAATATAATTTATTATAATATATAACAATGTGTAATGTATTATGATAATTATATATGATATATATTATAAGTACATAAACAAAAATACATACCCAGAAATAGTTACCCAGAATAATTACCCAGGAATAGATATATAAGGAAAATGTTACTAAAACAGATTTTTTATTGAATTATTATTACTGGTGTTTTCTATAAGGTCATTTATTTATCAGAACCCACTCCAGTACTGTTGCCTGGAAAATCCCATGGATGGAGAAGCCTGGGAGACTGCAGTCCATGGGGTCGCTAAGAGTAGGGCACGACTGAGCGACTTCACTTTCACTTTCATGCACTGGAGAAGGAAATGGCAACCCCTCCAGTGTTCTTGCCTGGAGAATCCCAGGGACGGGGGAGCCTGGCGGGCTGCCGTCTATGGGGTCGCACAGAGTCGGACACGACTGAAGCGANAGAGTAGGGCACGACTGAGCGACTTCACTTTCACTTTCATGCACTGGAGAAGGAAATGGCAACCCCTCCAGTGTTCTTGCCTGGAGAATCCCAGGGACGGGGGAGCCTGGCGGGCTGCCGTCTATGGGGTCGCACAGAGTTGGACACGACTGAAGCGACTTAGCAGCAGCAGCAATGATCATTAAAGGTCAGTGTTGGCTTGTTGCGTGCTTGGAAGTAGAAATAAAATTTTGATTTTTAATTTGCCCCAGAGTCCTGTGACAGGCCGGTGTCAGTCAATGCCAGAGTCAAGAGTGATTTCACGTGGTTTCAGCTCAACGACAGGCTGAACTACGAATGCCATGCGGGCTATGAAAACCAAGATGGACGCACCGCAGACTCCATAGTGTGTGGTGAAGAAGGCTGGTCCCATTTGCCCGTATGCCGTGGTAAGTACTTGCTTCTCTGGAAAATAAAAACAGTGATGGATAGGTTTCTTTTTAGTAGGCTTTCTAGAAAGAGATTCCCTGATAGCTCAGCTGGTAAAGAATCCGCCCGCAATGTGGGAAACCTGGGTTTGATCCCTGGGTTGGGAAGATCTCCTGGAGAAGGGAAGTCTACCCACTCCAGTATTCTGGCCTGGAGAATCCCATGGATTGGAATGGAATGGAGAATTCCAATAAATTGCCAATAACAATACATGAAACTGGGTAGATTAAATAATATTTGTGAGATTATTTAATTAGAAGATATTCCGCTATACTTTTTTGATGTGTGCCTGATCTATTGAGAGTGCTTATTTTGTCTTGTCATTTATATTTTCACATGCAAATTTCAATATAGAATCTTATAAATGAACCATTAATAATAGAAGGTTAAAAGAGAAAGACACACACACATATTCATTTATATATCCATTTCTAATTGAATCAGAAGGTAGTCACAGTGTTTTAGTTTTTATATACATGTAGGTTGACCTGAAATAAATGGATGTCAGTTATTTTTCCAGCAATGAGTTTATTTGGGATCACCAGAGAATTTCAAATTGGGGTCTGCAACCATGAANAGAAAGACACACACACATATTCATTTATATATCCATTTCTAATTGAATCAGAAGGTAGTCACAGTGTTTTAGTTTTTATATACATGTAGGTTGACCTGAAATAAATGGATGTCAGTTATTTTTCCAGCAATGAGTTTATTTGGGATCACCAGAGAATTTCAAATTGGGGTCTGCAACCATGAAGAGTCACATGCAAGTCCCTGCATGGCAAGACAAGGAGAATTTTTTTATAGAAAAGGGGAAGCGGGAGGGCTATGCAGACAGTGGCTTTTCATTGGCTGAGTCCTTGCAGGAAAGAAGAGCCTTTCTTCTTCCTGCTGGGCTCCGCTATCTTCATGGAGCATGAGAAGCTTCTGGTCTCCTGGCTTTATTGAATTGAGGTTTCTGTTAATATTTAACAAGTAATCCAATATTTTACATTTTACAGGGTATAATGGAAAGATTCAGAAAACCTAGAGGCAACTTAGCCATGTGTTTTTGAAAAAGTTTTGATATTTAGTTCCTTATTTATAAATAAGAATTGCATTTTAACGTTCCATCCTGCTTAAAATGTATTAGACATGTTTTATTCAGGCATTCCAGCTACCTACTTTTTAAACATAATTATCATCTTTTATGTGAAAGTGTAGTGAAATAAGTTATATTTTAATTTTTATTTCTCAAAAGAAGGATTTTCATGTACTTTGACTGAACATTATTCCTATTCTATAAGTAAATTATAAAAGTTAAGTTTGTATTATTAACTAAACAAAGTAAATATTAATAATTTATAAATAACTTCTCAGAACTTGTCTGTAACAATCCTGAAGAGACTCTTATACAAAATTTTACCTGGATGCTCAACTGACTGGTTTTTCCAACACATACTTGTTAAATATAAATCTTTTAAAAGGCAAGAATATATGCTGCTCTGTATGTGAAGCTCCCTGAATCTTATTTTTACATTGAAAATGTGAACTTCATTTCTGCAATGATTATTTCTCATGTATTCATTTACTTTAATTCTACTTTTAGAAATAGAATGTCATCTTCCATTTTTAGAAGCAAATGTAGATGCTTATCCAAAGCAAGAAAAATACAAAGTTGGAGATGTGCTGAAATTTNTTAAAAGGCAAGAATATATGCTGCTCTGTATGTGAAGCTCCCTGAATCTTATTTTTACATTGAAAATGTGAACTTCATTTCTACAATGATTATTTCTCATGTATTCATTTACTTTAATTCTACTTTTAGAAATAGAATGTCATCTTCCATTTTTAGAAGCAAACGTAGATGCTTATCCAAAGCAAGAAAAATACAAAGTTGGAGATGTGCTGAAATTTTCCTGCAGACAAAGACTTAAAAGAGTTGGGCCGGATTCAGTTCAGTGCTACCAATTTGGATGGTCACCTAATTTTCCAACATGCAAAGGTCAATGTTTATTTTAGGATTGATGAAATAAGAATTAGATTTTTATATTAAATGCATGTATTTTATTGGCTCTTGTATTTATATCTGACAAACTGCAAAAAATGCAGGAGGAGGGGCGAGAGACCATGTAATTGAGTTGCATAGCTTGTTTAAATTATTTTTGTCAAGGGGTAATTCTACCTTGTGTTTTGAAATATATAAAGGGGTTTTAAAGATCAAAATATTGTAGCTGAGGTGAAGAAGTGCTAGTGTTTTTTCTCCTTACTGTTGTTAAAAATATAATTTAAAAAATATTACTTGTCCCTTGTTATATTTTTATTAAGAGAATAATCAAATCATTGTAAAAATGGTTTACTCAGTATAAAACAATGACAATTTGTGACTTGCTTCAGATGACATTATTTTCATCAAGTTTTTAATTTTGGGAAAATCACAGTGTCTCCCTGGGAAAAGTAAAACTGAAGAATTAAGTGTTTATACTGCTGTTTAGTTGCTAAGTCATGTCTGACTCTTTGCGACCCCATAACTGTAGCCCACCAGGCTCCTATGTCCATCAGATTCCCCAGGCAGGAATACTGGAGTGGGTTGTCATTTCCTTCTCCGGGGGAATCCTCCTGACCCAGAGATCAAACCCATGTCTCCTGCTTGGCAGGCGGATTCTTTACCACTGAGCCACCTGGAAGCCCAGGTGTTTATAAATATGTCATAAAGCATATGTGTGTATCATACCATGTACTTGATATTTATTTATGTAACAGCCTGGTTCTATAATAAATAACTTGCAATATATTGGTATTTGAGGAAAACCAGGATATTTGGATATAGAAAGAATAAAAGATTATAGTAAAAACTATTGCTAGTTTGAAGAAATGTCATAAGGTATTTTATAAATGTAAGTAAATGTCCTTATTTCTTATATAGGGATTCTGAAGAATTTAGAAGTAAAATCTCACTGTTTGTCATTTATTTTAAATTACTTCACAAAAAGTTGAGCACAGCAAACTGTGCAAAATGTAACATTTGTNGTCATAAGGTATTTTATAAATGTAAGTAAATGTCCTTATTTCTTATATAGGGATTCTGAAGAATTTAGAAGTAAAATCTCACTGTTTGTCATTTATTTTAAATTACTTCACAAAAAGTTGAGCACAGCAAACTGTGCAAAATGTAACATTTGTGTGTCTAGGTAATCAGTCCATGTGTTCATTATGCATTTTTCTTCTTTAATTTATTCCGAATTATTCTCACTGAAAACTCAAGATTTGAGAAAGAGAATGGCCAATACCCTATATACACTGTAAAAACAAACCTGGAAAAAATAAGAATGTGGTATAAATGTAACTTAGTTCTAGATCAAACAAAATCGGGACTCCATAACTTGCCATATTTAAGACTATTTAAGCATTATTTACACAGTTTATTTTGTGCTAGGGCAAGTGCGATCCTGTGGTCAGCCTCCTCAACTGCCCAGTGGAAAAATGAAACACATAAAACGAGAAAAATACGAACACAGTGAAATGGTGGAATACGACTGCAACTCTAATTTTGTAATGAAGGGGCNAAAATCGGGACTCCATAACTTGCCATATTTAAGACTATTTAAGCATTATTTACACAGTTTATTTTGTGCTAGGGCAAGTGCGATCCTGTGGTCAGCCTCCTCAACTGCCCAGTGGAAAAATGAAACACATAAAACGAGAAAAATACGAACACAGTGAAATGGTGGAATACGACTGCAACTCTAATTTTGTAATGAAGGGGCCTAAGAAAATACAATGTATGGATGGAAATTGGACAACTCTGCCCACATGTGTTGGTAAATAGATATTCATGTTTAAACAGAACAGGTGCTTCTACTTTGTCTGTATGTATAAATACATATGTAAAAAGATACAGTATTTTAATGGTAAAGCGTATTTTTCATGACATTTTCTTAGAACCGGGGAAAGCATGTGGATTTATGCCTCAGCTTGAGAATGGCTATAGCCAGCCCTCTGTCCCTCCCTATCGACATGGAGTTTCGGTGGTGTTAAGTTGCCGAAGCGCATATACAATGATTGGGAGTACTACAGTTACATGTATTGATGGGATATGGACCGAGCTTCCTAAGTGCGTTGGTGAGTATATGTTTCTTCATTTTATATTTGATTGTTTATAACTTTTTAAAATCATTAAATATATTTATACCAGCACATGCTGGTGCCCACCAGATATTAAATTATTAGGATGTAAGACACTTATTGCTTGCTCTTAATGACTTAATAAACTGAATGGTTAAGGATTTCCCTTGATCTACAAATATTGTGCAAAATCACTGAGACACTTAGTATCTGTGTATCAAGAACATGGGCAGCCTCTGCTTCAGATGAACTCCAGACTGCTTTTCCAGCTATCTTCTGCTCCATCTCACCTTCACCACATGAGGAAGCTATGCAGACAGATTGCTTTTCTAAGCTTCTGGAAAGCCAGGCTTTTTTTCTTTCTTTCTTTCTTTTTTTTTAAAGAAAACAACAGAGTACCTTGAAAAGTATAGTAGCACAGCTGGCATGCAGGGGTTGGCATCGCGCGGGCAGGTAGGAACAGTTACTGAGTGGAGGAAGGCAAGGGCTTGGGAGATGGTAGAGGCGAAGAGGGTTGGCTGAATAAATGGCAGCGCACCTGTACAGCGGGATACTGTCTGTCTTACATAAACTAGGGTAGAACTTTAAAGCGTGACTCCACAGTGCAGTGTAACAATAGATATAAAGGTAGGTAAGTCCCCTACATACGAACCTTCCAGTTGCAAACTTTCAAAGCCATGTTTTCTGGAAACTCTGGGCCTCTCCTCCCTCTTTACTCTTTTCCTGAGATGTCTTTCTCCATTTTAATCACATGTAAAGCTAGTCACCTTCAAGACTCAACTCAAAATTCTCTCACCTGTGAAACCTTTCCTGGCTCATTTTCCTCTACCCGCAGTCTCACCCTGGGATAGAGCTTCTCCACTGTGCTATCTGCCTGTACGTTTATTGTATAACGTTTATTCCATGTCTTGTACCTAAGACACTTGTCTTCCTGTTTTAGATTGTAAAGTACCAGAATAGCCGAGCCCTTGTGCATGGATCCAGTGCCTAATTCAGAGCCTTGGTAGCCACTTCAGTTTGCATAGATTTAAAGCATTTTAAGATTCTGTGTCTTGTTCACAATAGCTTTTGGATGGCATTGCAAAGGCTGCTCCTCTAGGGTGTGGTCCATGTGGTGCTAGCCTTCTTTCTTCCACACACCCCTGCACCCTCCTTTCTGTTAGTCTAGGCCTTCTCAGAGACCTAGGGAGTCTGTAAAGCTTTACTTGACCTTTTAGCTGAGTACTTCAAGCTGTGCATTCAGGTCTTATGTTAAGCTTCTACATATGTTTTATAGATTTCTCATTAATACCATTTTCTGCATAAGTTTCTTCACCAGTCTCTTTGAGGTTTTATTGGTAAATAGGACCTTTTATTACCTTATATATTTGAATCATTATACTTTTATATGCAACATAATAACAGAATTTTTAATGTCAATTTTCTTTTCAGCAACCTTGCTGAATTCCCATATTAGTTCTCAGAATAAATTTGGATATTTTTATTTCTATAAACGGGCTTCCAAGGTGGTGCTAGTGGTAAAGAATTTACATGGCAATGACTTAAGAAACACCAGTTCAATCCTTGGTCAGGATGATCCCTTGGAGACAGAAATGGCAATCCACTCCAGTATTCTTCCTGGGAAATCCCATGGACAGAGGAGCCTGGAGGGCTACAGTCCATAGGGTTAGGGTTGCAAAGGGTCAGACACAGCTGAGCATCTGAACATTTCTATAAATAATTACTATCTGATCTTTTTTTATTTCATTGCATCAGCCTGGAAAATATCTCTGTTTGGACCCAAAATAAGAACCAAAATAATAATTATGTAGCCTGAGTTATACCCACTCCAGTGTTCTTGCCTGGAGAATCCCAGGGACGGAGGAGCCTGGTGGGCTGCTGTCTATGGGGTCGCACAGAGTCTTAGAGACTTAGCAGCAGCAGCAGCAGCCTGAGTTATAGTACATTCTGGGGTGTTTGGAGTCTCCTCTTAGAGAAAGAGGGACCAAGACCCAGACCTCATCTCTGCTCTTCCTGATTTCCTAATTCCCTTAACTCTGTCCAGGTTTTCAGATTAGCTTGCTTACATGTCTCCTCCACAGAAGCCATAAGGTTTATTCTGAGGTTTTCTTTTGGTCTGTCTGCTCTGTTCCCTTGCACCCCAGCAGTCTCTGGACGTGCAGCTACAATGCCTAAATATTTGCCAGTTTTTTCCTGACAAAGTCAGCTGCTCAATAGTGTCTGACTCTTTGTGAACCCTGAACTGTAACCCGCCAGTCTCCTCTGTCCATGGAATTTCCCAGACAAGAATACCGGAGCGGGTTGCCATTTCCTCCTCCAGGGGATCTTCCCGACCCAGGGATCGAACCCAAGTCTCCTGCATTGCAGATGGACTCTTCACCGCTGAGCCACTAGGGAAGCCCAGCAAAGTCAGGTCCTGGCCTCCTTTGTCCCATTTCCAGCAATCTCGATATAGTAAGGTCTTTGCTTTTGAACTTTAATGACTAGCAGATCCTCTGTTGCTGCTCTTTCAGATTCTAAAGTAGATCACCCAGGCCACTCCTTCCCCATCTCCCTGGCTTTTGGATCATCAACTGGCCTCCTTACTCCTGGGGATGAAAACTCCCGGGGTTAGCTGCTGAACCCCTTTGAGTCTGGCAGACCCCTGGTCACTGGCCTTCTGTGATGACCCACTGAGGGGAGCTGTCTCCCACCCCCAGGAAGGTGTAAACTGTATGCGCTCACGGTCGCCAATCACGTAGGAGTGGGACACAGACCCCCAATCAGCAGCATCACTTGGGGTGCATTTAAAGTAGGCATTGATGGAGAAAAAGGACTTAGCAGCAGAGAAGAAGCAGAAGCCTCCATGTTTCATTATTCCGTCCTTTGACACATGAAGGGGAAGGTCCCATAGCAATCTATGTATTTGTGGACAAAAGCAGGGGAAGTCTAACACTAAAAACCACCTCCACAAACAAGAGATCTTTTGGAAGTGAATGTTTTGAGGGTCCATAGGGAAGGGCTGGCGTGCTGCAGTCCATGGGGTGGAAAAGAGTCAGACACGACTTGGTGACTGAACAACAAAGTGTTATATTAGGGAAGTTCTCCCCGGCACGTGCTCTGACTGACTCTAGGTCTTTGCAAAGCTTCTGAAATGTGGGAATAATTGAACCTCAAGGAACATCCAGATTTATCTCTCTTTATTAATACAATACTGCTACAGACTTATTCGTGCGTCACCTCTTTTTATTACTTGAATGCTTTGAAAATATTTCTTTAGCATGATTTAGTGGGTACCTTTTCTTGCCTTTAAGCATTAGGCTGAATGTAGCTACGTGACGACTGACCTTCAGTCAAACCCCTGGACCTAAGCAACTTTGCACTCTCATTTCCCAAGACTTTCTGATCCATTTTTTTTTTTTGTCGTTCAAACACAGGCTATAGTTTTTTGCTTTCTTTTACTTTTTTTGACAGCACAGCCTACCTCATGCAATGAAATGAATAATTTCATAGGATGATACTTAAGTGCGTCAAGCATACTTTAATGATATCATAAATACTTCAGATATTTTATTGAAACGTTGCTTAGTTTCTGTTTAATCGTCTTATTGTGTATGGGTATCTTCCTTTTTTAATAGCAACAAACCAACTTAAGAGGTGTGAAAAACCAAGGTTTTATGTAAGAGGACAGTTAAGTTCACCTGTGTATGAATTTAATCACAATGCCAGAGTAAGTTACAGATGCGCTGGGAAGAGCACGTACCTGCAGACAGTCTGCATCAACGGGAGGTGGGCCCCTGAACCGGACTGCCTCGGTAAGGTTTGCTTGAGAGATTCTGTAGGTCCTTTGCTTCTTCACCAGAAAAATGCTCTTGAAATTAACGTGCTTTTAAATTAAATTATTTACTGTGATATATAATCATAAAATTGGAAGGTAAAGTTAGAAACTGCTCATAACCATGGACAGAGGAGCCTGGCAGGTGCTTAGAGAAGGGAACTGGTGGTCAGTTTTTCTATATACCAGTATTATACTCATTAATGATAATGGAATAAACAAAATTTGAAATGTAGGACAGACTAAGAGAATTTACCACTTAAAGACTCATTTAGAAAGAGATCATATCAAATATACATGATGGAATACTAACTCCTAACAGAAGAGTATAATGGCTGGGACTTAGCTAGTGGTGCAGTGGTTAAGACTTTGCTTTCCAATGCTGGGAATATGGGCTCCTAACCCAGTCCAGGATCTAAGATCCCGCATGCCTCAGGGCCAAGAAACCAAGACATAAAACAGAAGCAATATTGTAACAAATTCAATAAAAACCTTAAAAACTTTCTGGGTATGATGGCATTAGAAATTGTGAAGGAGAAAAATAGCTGACTATATAATTACATTTAAATAATGATTTTAAGAAGATAAGTTAACTATAATTTGTCTAAAACAACTAAAAATTTTAATTTTTATTGAATATTTTATTTTTCAACATATTTTTATTTTTTTATATTAGGAAGTGACTCTTGTTCTGAGAGTTTCAAGAACTTGTTATATGCCTGTGGGATGTTTACTTAAATTAACCAGCTATAGTTCACTGTTACATTCCCAGTATTAAGACTCTGTAGATCAGTTTCATAACCACAAAGAAGTAATATTTAAAAGTAATAATGAAATTGACCTCCCCTTCTTTCATTTTGTGAAATAATTCACTTCCAAATAACCTAATGGAATAGTATTTAAAATACTAAGAAGTGTATTATAAAATATACAGTAAAACCTATGAGATGCACAGTAACCAAAGTTTAGAATGACATTCAGAGCCTTAAATGCATATTTTTTAGGAATATGCACACACAAATGTTAAATAAGTATATAGCTAGGGGAAAACATACATTCCAGCTATTGAGAAAGAAATAATAAAAGTAAAGGCAGAAGGAAGTGAATGAAATAGAATATTTTACTTACAGTTGATTCCTTCAGTAAAACTAATTCTTAAAAAGGTTAAGCAGACCTGTCTAACCAATTTTACTCTCTAATTAAGAAGAATGGTGAGAAGTCTGAAAAAAGTATTCTGCAACCAAAATGTAGATGAAAATACAAATTTAGGGAAATAGGAGAATACCATTTTTTAAAGTAAAGAAATTTAGGGACTTCCCTGGTGATCCAGTGGTTAGGACTCTGCACTTTCACTGCTGAGGGCAAAGATTCAAATCTCTGGCTGGGGAACTAAGATCCTGTAAGCTACGTGGTGCAGTAAAAAAAAAAAAAAAAAA
>SJYA01008115.1:0-21444 GCA_006410615.1 Neotragus moschatus | reverse complement strand
AGTCTACCAGGCTCCTCCGTCCATGGGATTTTCCAGGCAAGAGTACTGGAGTGGGGTACCATTGCCTTCAGGAAAAGGGAGGAAGGAAGAAACAGAGAGGGAGAAAAGGAGAGAGGACGGAGACCAGGGGAGAGTATGGAGCAGGGGGTCAGAAGACAGAATGGGGCAGGGAGGAGGGTCACTGGAACAAGCTTCCACCCCTATGTGGTCTATGTCTAGGGCTAGAGGAAGCAGAGGCTGCCCAGGTCCAGATTGGAGAGATCAGAGGTCAGGGGCCAGCTCAGAGTTGGGAGCTGCTGGGGCAGCATAGGTGGAGGGCCTGGCCTCAGTCTCAAAGTGGAGCGACACAGGTCTCTCCAGGACTGTCTGGTCCCTGATGGCTCAGTTAGACTACCTCTTCCACTCAGGCCCAGCAAAATCAACGATCTGAGTCCTCATGAGATACACCAACCCCAAAACGTGAAACCAGACAAACCAAAGGGCCAGATAGTCTTGTGTCCTGCCCGCACCTACTGAGCAAGATGAGGGTCCTGGGCACGCTGCAGGCAGAATACTACTTACCCACCATCCTCACACCTTCCAGACACAGCCACTGGGAAAGTTCTGGGTTCTAGACCAGCTCAAGGGTACCTCAAGCCGTGGGTGGGTGGGCCAGGGTGTGGCCAGAAGCTTGTCCAAGTCCAGCTGGACACATAGTGTCTAAGTGTTTAACACCCATGCAGATGCCAGGACAAAAGCAGGCTTCCCTTGCGCTGATGGTGCAGGAGAACTGCGGGCTAAAGGCTCCTCTGCAGGGCTGCATGCGATGCTGGCAGAGGAGTGGGGTCGGGGGGACTATGAGGTGGGAGGAGGGGGAGGGCACCCAAGGCCACCTGGCCTCACTATCCAGCACCACCTTCACTGAAGCCCAGGCTGGCAGCTCGGCCTCTGAACCTTGGTTTGTCTGTCTGATGGGGACGTGTGCAGAGCGCTTAGGTCATGGGGTGGTGAGACCTGCTGACTCCTCACTCCCCTCCAGGTTCTGAATCCCTCACAGGAGTGTCAAAGGTGGGTGAGGACAGGGGTCAACAAGACTCATGCTCGTCAGAAATTCTCACAGCTCAACAGAAGGCTCTCAGGCCCTTAAATCCCAAAAGTCAGACAGCCCCTCCACCCCCCACCCAAGACCTAGCCAGTGTCTCAGCATTTAGCTTGAGGGGTAACACAGCCCCACATGCCAGCCTTACCTCCTGTATTGCTGATCCTGCTCGTGACTCCAACTGTCTTGCTGTTCCCACGGTATGTACTGCTTGCTGAACGCAGAGTAGGCGAGGCCTGAGCTAAGAGGCTGGAAGGAGACTTGAGGAGCCCTAGGAATTGCAGACACATTCGTTCTTTCCTGGCTGACGCTGTAGCCATAGCTGCAGACACGCTGTAATCTCTCTTCTCCTGGTTGACCCAATGGACACAGCTGGGCTGAAGCAGTAGCGTGCCACACTTTCTAGGTGGAGTTCACATATCTCTACAGCGCAAAGTAGGCCGTGACCGAGCGAGTACCCCGTGGCGCGCATGCGCAGGGCTACAGATGAGCTCAGCTGTTACGTAGTCATCATTTACAAAACGTGTGGCGAGAGCCTGAACACGCCATCTTGGCGACTTTGCTCTCTCCCCACTCGTGCACACACCTGCATTCTCACAACCGTGGCTCCGCCAGCCACCTCCCTGAACCTCACAGGTGAGAGGACCCAGAGGGAGCCTGAAGCTGGTTTTGCCACTACCTGGGTATAATGAACTATTCGAACCTCTCTGAAGTTGTATCCTTACCTGTGAGATAGATCGTAGCATGTTCAGCATTACGAACAGTGTTTGAAGCCAGTGTCCATGTCTAGGGCCCCTCCCCAGACGCTGTCCGCTGAGCCCTGCGCCAGGCAGAGTTTGGAAGGGCCCTGGGGCACGTATGTCCTTTGGGGAGGGCCACTGCCCAGATGCACAAGAAAGTGTGGGGATGGAGCAGGAGACAAAAGCAGAAGGGCCTCCCCTGGTGCAGCACAAGCCCTCTTCACAGAGCAGCCTGAGAGGACCCTCCGTCAGGCCCAGGGGTGAGGAAGGCCAGCTGTACCTGGGTCAGGGAGAAGGCTGCGCCCCATCAAGCTCAGGACCAAGCCTTTCACTTCACGGGGAGGCATCACCCCTTCCCTGCCTACTCAGTGAGACCAATGTCCAGGCCAGGCCTGCTCCTGCCCCTGGCTGGGGACAGGAGGGTCAGAGAGAGCCAGCCTAGACCCCAGTCTAGGTTGTGCTTCCGGTCTAGGATGGCAGTTCCTTCCTGGAGTCACTCCTGCGACAAGGGTCACTTGGACCTCCTGCAGGGCCCATCACTTCTGAGTGGATGGTTCCTCAGGCCAGTTCAGCTGCAGTTCCTGAAAGCGATCAAGGTCTCCGGTTCTCCCGGCACCCAGCCAGGATCTGAAGTGTGGGTCGCCAGCTCCAATAATGAGGGATCCCTTTCCCTCTGGATTAAGCAGGACGCTGGGTTTGGGGTCTGGAACACGCCTTCCCAGTCCCAGGCAAGCCCCTCCTCTCCCAGGGTCTCCAGGACCTCCTGATCTGTGAGGCAAAGGGCCCCTGTCTACAGCTCAGGGCTGAGCTGGCGGTCAGCACTGTCCGTGGTCCCACCCCTACACCACGTCCCACTGTACCGCAGAGAACATCTGAACCCTGGCGGCCAGCCCCACTCCCGCCCCTGGCCAGCTGCTGTGGCCACCGATGTGGCTGGGATCGCCGCCAGGCTTGCGGGATCCTCCGCCCCTCTCCCTTCTTGANCGGTCAGCACTGTCCGTGGTCCCACCCCTACACCACGTCCCACTGTACCGCAGAGAACATCTGAACCCTGGCGGCCAGCCCCACTCCCGCCCCTGGCCAGCTGCTGTGGCCACCGATGTGGCTGGGATCGCCGCCAGGCTTGCGGGATCCTCCGCCCCTCTCCCTTCTTGAGAGGCCCCCGCCCCTGAAACTGGGTCTCCTGGCCGAGCCCCCTTCCCAGGACTCCCCCCTGGCCCCTCCCCTTGTCCCAGCCCTCCCTCTTCTGTGGACTTTCCACATCCCAAAGCCCCTCATCTCTCCCTGCCGCTCTGGGAGCCTCCCCACCACCTGGTCTTCCCCTGGTTCCAGGGATGTTGGACAAAGGGGATGAGGTTGCTGTGAGCAGGGTGGGCCTGGAGCTGCAGATTTCAGTTTTAATGTAAGTCTCCGTGCAGACCGCAGGCACGGTGCCTGCTGCTGTGGGTGTGCTGTTCTGCCAGCCCTTATGCCGAAGGCATCTGTCCCAGAAAAACGCCTGTACACCCCAAGGCAGGCACCCTCTCCCTGTCTGTAAATGAGTAACGAGGTGGACTGCAGACCAGGATGCTGGCTTAGACCCCACCGGTCCACCCAAGGACCGTTCTCACCAGGACTCTTCCTCCCGGTCATCGTTGCTGGGCTGCTGCCTACTATCAGTGCTTAATAAGTGCTGGGGACTGACACCCCACTGTGGCCTTCAGAAGGGTGAGAGGAAAGACTTGGATCCCAGAGAAATGGGTGGAAAGAACAATAGGATCCCTTCACCAACATACTGTGTCTGTACTCCTCGACCACCCCTGTGTGTGTGGAGTTTGCAGGTTTGGGAGGAGGAGTGGGGAAGGGGGGTCTTCTACCGTTAACTGTCCCAGAACTTCTTCAAGAGAGAGGCCCAGTTTAAGGGCTGCACTCCCAGCTCTGTCCTGGTCAGGCCGGCCCTCTAATCCACAGTCCAAGGTCTCACTGACCACTGAGTCTCAGGAACTCCCAAAGCAGGGATTCAGGAGTTGGAGGAGGAGCAGGCCATCAGTTAAATAACCTCCAGCCCCCAACTTGAATCCTGGCTGCACTCTACCTTTCTGCCTGGCCCACATCCCCCAGAGCAGAAGAAAAGACCCAAGAAGGGAGGCACTGTGTGGGTCAAGGGAATGTGGGCTGCTCTGTGCCCCCACCCCACTCAGCAAGGTTTCAGTGAGAGGGACTCTTTCAGGCTCCTCCTCCCCAGGGGCCCAGGCACACACAGGCCCTGCCGATCACAAAAACAGCATCCCACTGCCCCATGCTCCCCATCCGCTGCAACTCTCCACTTACCTTAATGCCCAAAACAGACCCAACCTCAGGCATTTGGAGGCTGGGGCCAGGACAGGACCCAAGGGGACCACACAGTGTTCCTTCCCTCCGTCTCCATCTCAGAGAACTGTGAGTCAGCTGGGGTGACCCTGATGGGGGTGGGGGCTGTTCTCATGCAACACCATCTCCCTGGCCCTGGCCAGAGCTGGCAAAAATATATACATACATACAGTCTTTAAGAAAACAGTCTTCAAAAACTGCACAATTCTGTAAAGCAATTATCCTTCAATAAAAAATAAATTAAAAAAAAAAGAAAGCAGCCCATCTTTCTGCGTGGAATAAGGGTGTCGGTTCCCATATCCCCCCACCCCACGAAGATCTCTGGGATGCTCTCCCAGGACAAAATGAGCCCAGCCCCTCTCCCCTCCAGGAACAGGAGAAAACTTCCATCCTGTGATGGCCTGGAGACGGAGGGAGCATGTGCAGGATGGGAAGAAATGGAGTGGAGGCCGGTGGATAGCCAGGTCTGAGGGGTCCCAGTGGCTTAGTGCTAGAGAGGAGGGGCTGACTGGGCCCCTGATGGGACCCTTCTCCCCAGGAAGCCCTTCCCCAGAAGCTCTGTCCTGAGGACCTCCTCCTCGCAGAAGTCCTGCCTAAGCCGCCCTCTCCCTAACTGTGGAGCCAGCCCAGCTCTCAGCTCCTAAGTGGGGCTTTTGGTTCTTTATGAGTCTCCTACCCCATAAAAGCGTATCCCCACTGTGCACAGTCCAGAACCTCTGGAAGCAGCTGACAGCAGTCCTGGGTTGGGTGGGTGCGAGAGGAGCTGCTCTGAGCATGGGACGTGTGGGCTCATGACCCACGGAAGCACGAGTTGCTCCATCTTAGGTCTCGGTCACTCAGCGGGCCTGGTTCTGGTTGCTGCAGCCGGGGGAGCTGCAGCCAACCTGGCCTTGACTGTGGGACAGCTGCAGCCCTGCCCTACCTCAAGCCCTCCCAGTAACCCAGGCTCAGGCCCCTCCCAGGAATGTCCAGAGGGATCAGATGGGGATTGACAGCAAAGGGCTCCGATTAATAAAAGTTTGATAGGAATTTCATATGTTGATACAGGTCCTAAACGTTTTCCAGGAACATTTGGCAGAGGGTGAGCCCTGTTTGTGTTCTCAGTGAGAGTGTTTTTTCCAGATCCTCAGCCCGTCTCTTTCCCTGGGCCCCACTGGGGTCTCTGGGCTGCCACCCACTGCCGTGGCCTGAGCCCATCGCTTACCCGGGAGCAGACAGTCCCTGGAATGGGAGCCAGAATCCAGGCCCAGCCCAGGGAGGGACATCAAGTCTGACTCTTCCCCTCATCTCTGCGTCCTTCCTCCTCCCAGCAGTCCAGGAGAGCAGTCCNGCTGCCACCCACTGCCGTGGCCTGAGCCCATCGCTTACCCGGGAGCAGACAGTCCCTGGAATGGGAGCCAGAATCCAGGCCCAGCCCAGGGAGGGACATCAAGTCTGACTCTTCCCCTCATCTCTGCGTCCTTCCTCCTCCCAGCAGTCCAGGAGAGCAGTCCTTCCTGCCTGCCATCAGGCCCATGGGTGTGCAACCTGGGGAGGGCAGGGGTAGCAAGGAGGGGGCTGCAAGCCTCCACTGCTTGGGCTGGGCGGGGCTGTGGCTCCCACCAGCTCTTACCCACTGTGACCGCCTCCAACACCTCACACACACACACTCGGACCTGGAGCTTCTGGGGTCCCTGTAGGTAGGCTCCAAAGAGACAGGGCAAAGCACACTAAGGTCTATCTGAGGTGGTGATGGGAGAGAGCTGGACTCCAGGGGCAAATTGACCCCTGGGTAGACCTGGAGGTGAGAGGTCAGAGGGAGGTCCCTGAAGAAGTCAGCACCACCCCAAAACCACTGTTTGACAGGCCCCATGGCTATAACAGAGCCTTCATTTGAGGGCATGTGGTGGCTTAGAGAGATCTCATGACAAGTCAAGTTTCAACCAGAACTATGCCAGGAGGGTAAGGGCAGGCAAGACTCACCCCCAAAGACCCCTGAGCTTTAGTCCCAAAACCCGGGGCAGCAGGTAGACAGTAAGCGTGGAGACCTGGGCTGAGGCCAGTGGGACTCATTGGCACTCATCCCACCCTTGGGCCACCATGTGGGGGTTGGGAGCCAGCACCATCAGGGGGGCTACTTTCAGCTGAGCCGTCTGCATCCCCCTTCCCCCAGCTGCCTCCTGCCGCCTGTGTGGCCCTCGTAGAAGCCACTGTTTGTCTTTCTCCTCTCTTTCTTTCTAATAAAATGAAGTGGCATGGAGGCAGATACCACTTCCTGTCTCTTTTTAAAATGCGTGAGTGTGTGCTGCAGCTCTCGGCCAGCTCCCCTCACCAGGCCACCGGTGCAGCAAACTGCCCCGACTCTCCTCGGTCCCCTTGGAGCTCAAATCTGGCCTTGTAAGCCCCCAGATGCCTGCACACAGAGCCTGGGTCAGCCGGAGAGCAGACCTGAGTAGGAGGGGAGGGGTGACACGGTCCCCTCCACTTTGGGCAAAGTGAAGGACAGCCCCGGGAATCCAGAAGCAAGGTGGGGCCACCATCCTGGGCCCTGACAAGACGCCCCTGGGGCCTGGGGGCACTGGGGCTCAGGGACCATGCCTGCATCCCGTGGGGGTGACGAGGCGGAGCAAAAGACCGTTCCCCATACCCTAGCGCGGGGATTGCCTTGTGGTGACAGTGGCATGTGAGACAATGCTTGGCTGCTGCAGGGTACTATGGGGCATGGTGGGAACGTGAGGCCTCTGTCAGATTGGGGAGGGCCCCCATCTGAGCCTCAGCATCAAACATTTGCTCCAAATTACAGTCAATTCGTTTCATAATATTTTCTGCTTTTCCGGCAGACCTAATATCTGCTGCCCCCAATACCCACCACACAAACATCGTCAGCCAGTCCTGGGTGAATAGGCCCAGCCCGGCCCACTGGGTCTGGGCACAGGAGACATGCCATCTCCACCAAACCCCAGCACTGCCTGGACTAGCTAGACAGATGAGATTGCCTTAGGCCCAGAGGTACCAGGCCCCAGGTGTCTGCAGCCCCGATGTCCATGACCTAGATGCCCACAGACCAGAGCACAGGAGGCTGGAGGGTCAGGGCCAGCTCTCCGTCCACCTCAGCCCAGCAGCAGGGCCGCATTGACAGGTGTGCTGTCTCCCCGAGGTCCTTCTGCCAGCACGGAGGGCCTCCTCTCCAGCACTCGGCGCAAGCAGCTTATCTGTCAGTTCAGCACCCCCCACCACCTGCATGTCCCCACATCCCAAGGCACTGGGAAGGTGGGGCTGCACTCAGCACCCCCACGGGGGGCCTGTTCTCACCTCCTCCTCTCTGTACCCACCCAGCCACCCTGGGACCCAGCCAAGCGTCCAGCTGTGTCCTGGCCACTCTCCTGCCAGCTGGGCCAGAAGCCACTTCTCTCCCTTTTTCCCCCTAAGCCACAACCCTCAGGGTCAGCACACCCTCCCCAGGACTCCCACTCAGGAAAAGACCCCCCACTCAGGAAAGGTCCTTCCTAGGTGGCCACTTCTAAGCCAGAACTATCTGCCTTCCATCTCCCTCCAACCAGCAAGCCCCCTACAGCCCCTGCCTCGGCCCACCTTCTAGATCTCAGAGCCCCGCCTTCATCCTGCTTTGTTTGCCTCTGGACTACCCTCCCCAAGGCACTGGCAAGCTGCCCTCCCTCTATTACCTCCAAGCTCAGTCCTAGCAAGCTCTTGCCCTGCCACAGGCTCAGCCACACTCACCTAAGGTTTCCTGGAAACGTCATCCCAACCACTCTGCTGCCCCCTGGGTGGAGATGGAGAGAGCTGGCTCTTCTGCTACCCAGAATGGCTTCTGTGCGCCTCCTTTTCATTCTCCGGAAGGACCTCTGATCTCACCTCTATCCTTCAGAGAATGTCTGGGACCGGGTTGTCCCTGGGCCCTCCCTCAAGCCCCCCAGGGTCCTCAGAGCCTCTTGGCAAGAATCCTCCAAGGACACCCTAATCCGTGGACTGGTTTCCAAGGCCAAAGGCCCCAGGATGCCTCCCTTGCATTCCAGTTGAAGGTCAGTGACTCCAGAAGGGAATTCAGNTGTCTGGGACCGGGCTGTCCCTGGGCCCTCCCTCAAGCCCCCCAGGGTCCTCAGAGCCTCTTGGCAAGAATCCTCCAAGGACACCCTAATCCGTGGACTGGTTTCCAAGGCCAAAGGCCCCAGGATGCCTCCCTTGCATTCCAGTTGAAGGTCAGTGACTCCAGAAGGGAATTCAGTCAGTTCAGTTCAGTTGCTCAGTCGTGTCCAACTCTTTGCAACCCCATGAATCACAGCACGCCAGGCCTCCCTGTCCGTCACCAACTCCCGGAGTTCACTCAGACTCACGAGTCAGTGATGCCATCCAGCCATCTCATCCTCTGTCATCCCTTTCTCCTCCTGCCCCCAATCCTTCCCAGCATCAGAGTCTTTTCCAGTGAGTCAACTCTTCGCATGAGGTGGCCAAAGTACTGGAGCTTCAGCTTCAGCATCATTCCCCCCAAAGAAATCCCAGGGCTGATCTCCCTCAGGATGGACTGGTTGGATCTCTTTGCAGTCCAAGGGACTCTCAAGAAGGAGACAGGACAGGAAAGGAAGGACCTATCACGGGTGAGGGCACAGAGGGGACACAGGCACACCCTGGCCCCTGCGGTGCAGCCGGGGGCTCTCTCGATGGGAGGCATCAGCAGTATTTCCCTCCCTGGGCCCCAGCCGCTCCATGCTGTCCTCAGTACTGGGCCTGGGGTTTCCAACCATCTTTCCTGGGCTCAGGAAGAAATGAAACCTTTTCTAGGAGACTGCTGCTTACCTAGCCCCAAGTCACAGACCCTGCTTGGCATCCCCTAGGTGTCAGTTGCCAGCTACTTTTACTAAGCAGTCAATGAAGGGCCTTCTCTCATGAAAGCAGCCATTCTCCAAGATGGGCCTCCTAGCCTTCATGCCCTTGGGGGTTATTTTAACCTGAGCTAGGGATGGTCGTGCAACCAACCGACTCCTAGGTGACATGAACGCTGCCGAGGCCCCTGGACACCTGCCCGGGGGACAACCGCCGCTCTGTTGCCCAATCAGTGCTGTGGAGAGACACCGAGGCCTTGACCACCAGCCCTCCAGCCCAGCAGTCACAAGTCAGACCTCTCGGAAGACAGCTGCTAGTGAGAAGCCTCGAGCCAGAACTGCTGACCAGACTCCGACAACAGGCAGCAGATGACTGCTGACTATTGCGTTGGCCACTCAGTTTGGAGCTGTTCCTTACTCATCCAGAACACATTTCCCCCAAAGCCACAGCCAGGTGGTTTTCCAGGTGTCCATGGGTGTGAGCTGCCACCCTCAGGGTGAGTAGTGCCAGGCCCACCAAGGCACGCAGCACACGGAGCTGCTAGGTCCCAGAGCTCTCAGTCTTATGCCCGATCACCCCCCAGAAAGCCGGTAGGGATATCTGTGCACCTGTACCATAGCCACGGTGTGATATGAGGACCCCTAAAGGGTGCAAGAGAGCTGGTTCCCAGGCAGGGGGAAGAGAGGACGAGGGCACACCCACCAGGGCAGTGGGCTCAGGACGCAACGCTGGATGCCATGGCTTCCAGGAGCCTACAGGAGGTGCGAGGGCAGGAAGGGCCACAGCACACAGCATGTGGGGCTTCAGCCCAGTGCAGTGGATCATAGGGCAGCGTACAGAGTCCACAGTCAGGGGCCAGGTAAGGAAGGCCCGAGGCCCGGGCCTGCCATAGGCACCACCCACGAGGAAGGCCAAATCATTCTCAGGACCTTTTTCCTGACAAAGCTGCACATCCAGCCCTGTCCGCCTCTCCAGCGTGGCTTCTCCAGGCTCCTTGTTCAGAAACAGAGTGGTATTCTCTCCCTATCCCCCTTACCTCACCTACCAATGCCAGCACCATCCTGTGCTCAGATGGGGAAACTGAGGCCCAGAGAGCTAGTGAGGAGAGCCTGACTCTGTATGGTGCCCCAGAGCTCTGAGGAGCAGCTGTCCATCTGTCTGTCCAAGGGAAGGCCTTCAGCCCTTACCCTGGGAGCTAGGGGATGCCCTGAGGGTCTGGGGGCCTTGTCCAGGGAAGGCTTGGAGAGGTAGTCCTGGCCCATCTGGGCAGAGGGCAACTCATGCAGAACTGTGAAGCCTGGCCTAGAGTGAATGGAAGTGCTACGCCTTTGCTCAACCACCCTTGTACACACACACTTGCACACGCACAGACTTTTGCACACACCTCCAGGAGAATGCACACACACTCATGCATGTACATTGTGTACACTCTGTATGCATGCACAAATACCCAGGAAAACACATGCCCTCCAGGAGAACACATACACTCACAAATACACCCAGGAGAATGCACAGCCCCCAGGAGAGCACACACCCTCACATATACACCCAGGAGAATACACTCCCTCTTCCAGGAGAACACACCCACTCATATATACACCCAGAAGAATGCATAGCCCCCAGGAGAACACACACATTCACATATACACCCAGGAGAATGAACACCCACCAGGAGAACACACGCACTCACATATACACCCAGGAGAATACACTCTCTCTTCCAGGAGAACACACACATTCACATATACACCCAGGACAATACACGCCCCCCAGGAGAACACACACACTCACATATACACCCAGGACAATGAACACCCCCCAGGAGAGCACACACACTCACATATACACCCAGGACATTGAACACCCCCCAGGAGAGCACACACACTCACATATACACCCAGGACAATACACTCTCCCCTCCAGGAGAGCACACACACTCACATATACACCCAGGAAAATGCACAGCCCCCAGGAGAACACACACACTCACATATACACCCAGGAGAATGCACAGTCCCCAGGAGAGCACACACATTCACATATACACCCAGGAGAATGCACAGCCCCCAGGAGAGCACACACACTCACATATACACCCAGGAGAATGCACAGTCCCCAGGAGAGCACACACACTCACACATATGCCCAAGAGAATGAACATTCCCCAGGAGAGCACACACACTCATATATACACCCAGGTGAATACATTCCCTCCTCCAGGAGAACACACACATTCACATATACACCCAGGAGAATGCACAGCCCCCAGGAGAACACACCCACTCACATATACACCCAGGAGAATACACTTCCCCCTCCAAGAGAGCACACACATTCACATATGCACCCAGGAGAATGCACAGCTCCCAGGAGAGCACACACACTCACATATAAGCCCAGGAGAATGCACACCAGCCTCCACATGCGTGCATGGCTGCCAAGCGCAGCATGGGCGTTCCATGAATTTCTGGCCTGGAGCTGGTGGAGTCTGTCACCAGCTGAGCCCCCCTCCCTGCTCCTGAACTCAGGGAAGCTTTATTAGAGACAAGGTGGAGGCAGCCGGCAGATGGACCCCAGACCGGCCCAAGGACCTCAAGTGTCAGTTCAAAGACTCAGGGGCAGCCGCCAGGTCAGAGCACACGTGAGAGGTGCGGGTGGCCCTGCGTGTGCACACAGTGGGCCCAGGGGCCTGATTTACAACAGGGCTCCCGCACATGTGTCAAAGTCACCATGTTAAGCACCAGCATAAAAATAATATATAGGTTACCGCAACGTTTTTATGACCTTCCCCGGCCCTGCGCTGGAATGCTGGGATCCAGCAGGTGAAATAACACACATGTCAGCGGCTAGGCTGTGCTGAGTGCACGGGGTGCCTGGGCGGCCAGGATGCTGAGTCCTCCCGGGGAGGCGGAACCAGGGTGGTGTAAGGCATGCCCCTGAACTCCAGAGAATCTGCAGCTTGGACCAGGGTGGTGCCAGAGTATGCTGCAGGTGGGGCTGGCCTGTGGGCGGGCAGCAGAGGAAGGCTTGCAGCCACTGTGGGAACCAGAGGAGGCCAAACCAATGCAGGTAGCCTTGTCACAGGGAGACATGGCCCTTAAACTCACAACAACCACTGGCTGCAGCAAGGAGACAGGGTGACGTGGGTGCTGGGGAAGCTGCAGACATCCTTCCCATGGCATCCCCCTGGGACAGCTCCCTTGTCTGCGAGGAAGGAAGTTGCAGAGTTTGTGCACAAAGCCCTGTAAAACACCTGGTCCTGCACAAATCTCACAGCATCATCTGTCTTGGCACGCAGGCCAGCCAGGTCCTGGAGTCAACAGTGATTGCCCTCTCCCTCTACGGCTGGGAGAGTGTGAAGACCTGAACCACCAGTTCACAGAGCAGACACCCCGTGTGCCCACAGCACACGCTCCTGAGTCCACTCACCCACATGTACGCTGTGCCTCTGCAGGCCGGGGCACCCCCCCCCCCGAAGGCTTCCTGAACAGGCCCCATATGTACCAGGCTCCAGCTTCTAGAGCCTCAAGCACAGTCTGGTCAGTTTCAGCCGGTTGTCCTGAGTTCCCAATGGCCAGCAGAACCTGAATTTGGGGTGCTACCCACATTGGGGTCTCACATACTTTGAGGGTCCCAACAGGGTTAGGGAGTTGGCCTGAATCACATAGGCCAGGCTGGCAGGAGAATGTGGCCATCAGAGGCAGGTAGGACTCAAGAGGCTGCCCCTTAGAGCCCCAGGCCTCCCTACTGGGGCTGACTGTAGATGGGCAGAGTCCAGGCACAGGCCCTGAGCTGAGACGGCCCTCGCTTGGTGTGGCCCTGGGGCTTAGAGGCTGATAGAGCCTTCCCTGAGATGTCCCTGACACAAGTCCAGTCCCTGGGGCCGTGGCAGCCTGCTGTCTTCCAACCCTGGCGTCCTTCAACCTCTGTCTGTTCGGGCCCAGGTCGGGGGACCCTCTCTGAGTGTGAGGGGTCATCAAGGAGGCTGGGTTGGGAGGCGGGGTCAGCCTGCACCAGGCCACTTTGGACTTTGGGTAGGGGTGCTCTGTGCGGTTCCTGAGCACCCCAGGGCTCAGGAGACCAGGAGTGGGGGAGTCTGTGAGCAAGGTAGCTGTAATCCAGAAGCCTGCACACCAGGGCAGGAAAGAATGGCTATGGGAGGGCATTGGAGGGAGTCCATAGAAACATACTCGGCCTTGCAGGAGGCAGTAAATGCCACCCCCCGGGAGGGCCCCTCACTTTGGCAACTTGGGCTGCTGTGAGCCCCACAGATGCTCACCAGCCCTTCACACATGCCAGACCTGTCGGGGTCCCAGGATGGCAGAGGTGACAAAGCCAACTGGAACTTCAGCCAAGTCAAGGTGGGCCTGGGCTAGGTGGAGAGCCAGAGAGCAGACCAAGGGTGGAATTTTCATAGGCCATCTAACGACTGCCAAGAAGAAAAAAACAGGACTTCAAAAGAAGGTACTGGGACAGGACCCTCCAAGGACAAGAGAATAGAACTGCCTGCAAGGCCCCTGCTGCAGAATGGGACAGAAAAGACAAGTATGAAGTGCACAAAGGCCACGGACGCTGGCAGAGCTCACCCTGGGGGTGGGGTCTCTACTGCCAGGGCAGCTGCAGGCAATAGGCTTTTGTGGTGTGGACACTAAGAGGCCGGGTGCAGTGCGCCTTTGTACACCCGGGGCCCACTGAGTTTTCCACAATGCCATCTTGATATTTTAAGCTCTGCATACTGTGCTGGGCCCTTGCACTTTCCTGCCAGGAAATGGGCATTCTCCTGTGAGAGTGAGGACTGTGTGGGTGCTCTCAGACATGGAAGGGCATTCAGGGTGACCTCCAAAAAGGGGACCCAGCCTTTGCCTCGAACCTGCACTCTCTCACCTTCCCTTTGCCAGGACCCCACCCCACCCCGCCATGCTGTGAGGAAGCTCAGGAGTGGTCGTGCCCCACAGGTTCCAGTCCCTGTGGCCGCATGGTGCAGGGATTAGCTGTCCACCAGTTCCTGCCCAGTTGAGAACCCAGAGTAGGACAAGCGCTGCTGCTGGGAACAGCTGCATCTCCGGGGTGGGGGTCACACAGCCCCCGTCCTGAACCAGATGGCCGACAACAGGTGCTGGCTCTGAGCAGACTGTGGGCACCACTTAGAGAGCTGGCCTGGACCCGAGCCTGCAGGCCACAGGGCAAGGACTGGGAGGGGAATGCTGTGGTTCTGGATCACACCCCTCTAAGACGGAGACTGGGAGGGAATTCTGGGAATTCACAGGGAGAGGGGGTCCAACTGAAAGCAGGGGAGCAAGGAGGCAGAGGGCGCCCCAGGACTCTTGCACTCTTCCAGGCACTCCAGGTTCTCCAAGGGAGCTGTGCAGGGCTGGCCTTTTTTTTTTTTTTTTTTTTTTTCACTTTTCTGAAGTCCACAAGAGCTTGCATCACATTTATGAACAGGAAAAAAAAATTTTTTTTTAACCTCTAAGTGGCTCCCTGCCCTCAGGATAAGGCTAGACTCCAAGTCCGGCTCCCAAGNAGGGTTGGCTTTTTTTTTTTTTTTTTTTTTTTTCACTTTTCTGAAGTCCACAAGAGCTTGCATCACATTTATGAACAGGAAAAAAAAATTTTTTTTTAACCTCTAAGTGGCTCCCTGCCCTCAGGATAAGGCTAGACTCCAAGTCCGGCTCCCAAGAGGACTGTGTCTGCTGCTGCACCAGGCTTCCTCCCCGTCCTTACTCAGGTCTTCTCCCTCCTTCCCAAGGCCTCCCCACACTGGCCTTCAGTCAGTGCCCCCGCCCAGGGTCACAGAGAGGGAAAGGGGTGGCTTAGGGCCCTCACAGTGGCCTAGGGAAGGAAGAGGCTTACCCCAGAAGAGGTGAGGCTCACACATCAGGCGTACAGCCAGCATCCTGGGGCAAAGGTGAGATGGATATACCACTCAAGGCCACATCTCAGAGTCCCAGGGCAAGTCTATGGAGCCAGGACCCACAGCCAGGGCCAGGGATGCTCTCAATGACTAGCTCAACAAGCTATACCAAGGCTCTGGAAAGGGCAGTGGGGCCAAGGGCCATCAGAAGTCTCAGGGCTATGTCTCACGAGAAAGAATGAAATAACATCCTTTGCAGCAACATGGAAAAACCTAGAGATTGTCCTACTGAGTGAAGTAAGTCAGACAGAGAAGGAGAAAGGTCCTATGACATCCCTTATATGTGGAATCTGAAAAGAAACAATACAGACGAGCTTACTTAAAAAACAGAAAGAGACTTACAGACTTAAGAGAACGAACTTACGGTTGCCAGGGAAAACTCTAGGGGAAGAGATAACTCACTCCTTTAGTTAGGGAGTTTGGGATGGACATATTGAAAGCGGATGACCATCAGGTGGTTAGCCTGGAAAGCTGGGAGAAGGGAGGAAGCCTTGCTGCCAGACAAGCCTCCCTGAGCACATGCAGGTTCAGTGTGAGAGCCTGAGCAGAGGCGACCTTGGCCGGAGCCAGCACTGTAGCCTCAGCCACGGAAACCCCCAGGAGGAGCAGGCGCTGCCACAGGCGGGTGAGCCCTGAGGAAGGTGAGTAAAGAGCCTGTGGGGAGTAATACAGGGACAGCGGGGTTTGAGCCTTGAGTACTCCAACCTGGCACTTAGGGCTTTCCAAGGGTCCCTCCTTCTGGCAATGCTAAACTCTGCAAACCCAGAGGGCAACGTGCCGGCCCAGCCAGCACCTCCTCCTGCAGGAACTTCCCTGACCACTTCCTCCTTGGAGCAGCCACCCAGAGGTGGGGAGAGACCACTGAGGGTGCAGAAAAAATCCACGGTATGGAGTCCCAGGGGCAAGGGGAGGCCAGTCTAGAACTAGACCATGTTGGGGCATGTAGGGGGTCCCCAAATGCCCACCCTTCCAGACCCAGTCCAGGGGTCCTCCAGCATGGGGATTGCCGGTGCTGGTCCCTGCCCCCAGTCTCTCCGCCCACTCATCCCCAGTTCTCAAACATTCACAATCTGGAAACAGCAAGACAAAACACAGAAACAAGGCCAAGGAAACCACTTATCCCCTGGAGCATCTTGGACATGTTTCTGTTGGACATTAAAAAAATAAACCTATGCGTTGGAAACATGGCTTGAAGAATGAGAGTTTTCTCTGGTGAAGGTTGGGCGGGGTGGCTGCAGCCTGCAGGCTCAGAGCAGAACACGAATCGGACAGCCTGGCAACACAGCCGTGGCCTGCACCCAGGACACATCCAGGGCGCACGGTGCCCATGGTCCATCCAGGACACATCGCACTCACGTGCCGTCACGGATCGTGGAGCCTGCAGCTGCATGCACTTCTGTGGGGCCCTTCTCTCTGCTGGTCGGGAAGGGAGCACACTCTCATGCGCATGACGTGTGGGCACACGGAGGTCTGAATACACAGGCATGCCTGTTCAGGAGCCTATGCCAGCCACCTCAGTGACATGGGGGCCCCTGGGAGCCTGGAGGGCAGGAGGACCTTGGGGACCCAAGGAAGGAGGAGGCCTGATAGGAGGTGGAGGAGATATGGGGCAGAGCCCCCGGCCAGGCTTCTCATGAATTGCGCACCCACCCACCCTGNTAAGGCTAGACTCCAAGTCCGGCTCCCAAGAGGACTGTGTCTGCTGCTGCACCAGGCTTCCTCCCCGTCCTTACTCAGGTCTTCTCCCTCCTTCCCAAGGCCTCCCCACACTGGCCTTCAGTCAGTGCCCCCTCCCAGGGTCACAGAGAGGGAAAGGGGTGGCTTAGGGCCCTCACAGTGGCCTAGGGAAGGAAGAGGCTTACCCCAGAAGAGGTGAGGCTCACACATCAGGCGTACAGCCAGCATCCTGGGGCAAAGGTGAGATGGATATACCACTCAAGGCCACATCTCAGAGTCCCAGGGCAAGTCTATGGAGCCAGGACCCACAGCCAGGGCCAGGGATGCTCTCAATGACTAGCTCAACAAGCTATACCAAGGCTCTGGAAAGGGCAGTGGGGCCAAGGGCCATCAGAAGTCTCAGGGCTATGTCTCACGAGAAAGAATGAAATAACATCCTTTGCAGCAACATGGAAAAACCTAGAGATTGTCATACTGAGTGAAGTAAGTCAGACAGAGAAGGAGAAAGGTCCTATGACATCCCTTATATGTGGAATCTGAAAAGAAACAATACAGACGAGCTTACTTAAAAAACAGAAAGAGACTTACAGACTTAAGAGAACGAACTTACGGTTGCCAGGGAAAACTCTAGGGGAAGAGATAACTCACTCCTTTAGTTAGGGAGTTTGGGATGGACATATTGAAAGCGGATGACCATCAGGTGGTTAGCCTGGAAAGCTGGGAGAAGGGAGGAAGCCTTGCTGCCAGACAAGCCTCCCTGAGCACATGCAGGTTCAGTGTGAGAGCCTGAGCAGAGGCGACCTTGGCCGGAGCCAGCACTGTAGCCTCAGCCACGGAAACCCCCAGGAGGAGCAGGCGCTGCCACAGGCGGGTGAGCCCTGAGGAAGGTGAGTAAAGAGCCTGTGGGGAGTAATACAGGGACAGCGGGGTTTGAGCCTTGAGTACTCCAACCTGGCACTTAGGGCTTTCCAAGGGTCCCTCCTTCTGGCAATGCTAAACTCTGCAAACCCAGAGGGCAACGTGCCGGCCCAGCCAGCACCTCCTCCTGCAGGAACTTCCCTGACCACTTCCTCCTTGGAGCAGCCACCCAGAGGTGGGGAGAGACCACTGAGGGTGCAGAAAAAATCCACGGTATGGAGTCCCAGGGGCAAGGGGAGGCCAGTCTAGAACTAGACCATGTTGGGGCATGTAGGGGGTCCCCAAATGCCCACCCTTCCAGACCCAGTCCAGGGGTCCTCCAGCATGGGGATTGCCGGTGCTGGTCCCTGCCCCCAGTCTCTCCGCCCACTCATCCCCAGTTCTCAAACATTCACAATCTGGAAACAGCAAGACAAAACACAGAAACAAGGCCAAGGAAACCACTTATCCCCTGGAGCATCTTGGACATGTTTCTGTTGGACATTAAAAAAATAAACCTATGCGTTGGAAACATGGCTTGAAGAATGAGAGTTTTCTCTGGTGAAGGTTGGGCGGGGTGGCTGCAGCCTGCAGGCTCAGAGCAGAACACGAATCGGACAGCCTGGCAACACAGCCGTGGCCTGCACCCAGGACACATCCAGGGCGCACGGTGCCCATGGTCCATCCAGGACACATCGCACTCACGTGCCGTCACGGATCGTGGAGCCTGCAGCTGCATGCACTTCTGTGGGGCCCTTCTCTCTGCTGGTCGGGAAGAGAGCACACTCTCATGCGCATGACGTGTGGGCACACGGAGGTCTGAATACACAGGCATGCCTGTTCAGGAGCCTATGCCAGCCACCTCAGTGACATGGGGGCCCCTGGGAGCCTGGAGGGCAGGAGGACCTTGGGGACCCAAGGAAGGAGGAGGCCTGATAGGAGGTGGAGGAGATATGGGGCAGAGCCCCCGGCCAGGCTTCTCATGATTTGCGCACCCACCCACCCTGGAGCCCACATGCCCCAGAGGCTCAGAGTCCAGCGGGTGACCAGTGTTCAGGCGTTCACACCTCTCCTCCCCCTGTGGTACTGTGCAACCACGAGGGGCACATTCCGTTTGGAGGGACTACTGCACAGGGACTCAGGCAGTTCCCTGGACCTGCCTCCCCTCTCCCGAATCCAGGCGGACCTGGCCATCCGCACTGTGACCACTCTCAGTTCCAAGGGCAGCAGACCAGGACTGTAAGCACCCCAGGCAGGGCCTGATGCTCACCCCCAGAGCCCCCTGGATTCCTGGATCTCAACTAACTCCAATCTCAGCTTCCCTTCCCAGGAGGAACTCGATAGGCAGTGGTGGGCATGTGGAGCCTGTAAGGAGATTCAGTCCGGGACACCAAGCCTCTGTTTCCTCCAAGCCTCAGCTGTCAAATGAGGCTGGCCTGGAGGGCAAAGTCCATCTGGGTCCCCAAGGCTTCATTTCTTGTGTTCTATGCAAGGGCTAGATCTAACAGGCAGGATTCTTCTCATCGAGTGCCTCTGGGCTGGCCCCCCAGTCCTCACTGGGAGACTCACTGGGCAAAGGAAATTGGCGTCTGGTGCCTCATTGCCCCTCTAAGCCAAGTACCCCAAGAGCAGGGTCTGAGCTGTCAGCCAGCACAAAGGAGAGGATGAAGTATGTTTGTCTGTGGGCTGAGGGGAGAGGAAGGGCATGGGAGGGTTCTGTGGAGCCTTAGCCTGCTCCCTCCCCTCTCCAAGCCTCAGTTTCCCTGCCTGGGGGTCCTCCTGACACCCATCAGTTCAGTCATTCATTCATTCACTAACTGGTTTGTTTACTCTGCCCCTGCCAAGCCCCTTGGGCACACTAGCAGGAAGCAGAGGGGGCAGACCGGGATAGACGGTCTAGACGCTCATCTAGGGGTGAGAGTCTGTCCTCCCTCCAGGGAGTATCGTCAGGGAAGAAAGCCCAGGCCAAAAGCATTTGAGATGGGCTTTGCAGTGCAAATAGGAGTTCACAAAGCTGGAAGGATCCTCTGGGTAGTGGGGGACTTGAAGGAGGGTGGCTCTTCGAGGTCAGGGGCTTTAGTCTGAACCTGGGAGAAATGAACAGGGCAGAATGAGGGTCAGAATGGTCTGGGCAGCTTCTGAGGGTGGTAGGAAGGGCAGAGTCTGTAAGACTCCATTAGCAATAATCCCTCCCTCTTCTCCAGAGCCGTGGCCCCTGGCCTACCCACCCACACCTCCCACACGTGCAGACCTCACCAAAACCCACGGAGAATACAAAGACGCCACCCAGTGTCTTGGCCTTGCCCCACGCAGCCTGTCCCAAGGGGTCCCACCTCATCACCCTTTCAAGAGGAGGAGGCCTTTTGCTCAGGGACAGGTCTGGCACCACTGGAGATCAGATGGTCCTTCTTGGCCTTTGGGGCAGCTGCAGGGATCCCAGTTGTCCATAGAGCCCCTTATTGCACTCGAGGAGGCCAAGCAGAGTCCTCCTGCAAGGCCTGTTCCTTGGAGCCTCTCTCACTCTGAAAGTGTCAATGTCTTCACCCAGGAAATACATCCCAGATGGCACTAGTGGTAAAGAACATGGCTGCCAGTGCAGGAGACATCAGAGGCATGGGTTTGATCCATGGGTCAGGAGATCCCCTGGGAAGGGCATGGCAACCCACTCCAGTATTCTTGCTGGATAATCCCATGGACGGAGGAGCCTGGCAGGCTCCACAGTCCATAGGGTCCCAGAGTTGGGCATGACTGAAGTGACTCAGCATGCAGGAAGGCACCCAGGAAATGGGCATATGAAGGCCACCACACAGGACTGCAGCAAGGGCCTCCCAAGGCACTAGGTGTGACGTCCATGCCCCTCCATGTCTACCCTCTCTCCAGGGGCCCAAGCCCTCCTAGGAGAGTGATACACAAGGGGGGCCCTGAACTGCCCAAGGTTAAGAAGGAGCAGACCGGCCCTGAGCTCACACTCCTTTTTCATTTATTCCCTTTGGATTCATTTTACCACTCAGGACACCTCCAACTTTCAAGTGTTAATGAACTACATTTTTTTTCTTTAAAAACATTGAAATTTGATTTTTAAAATCTCCCTTGCATGGGCCTAGAAGGAGGCAGAAAGTCCTGATTCACAGAGGCAGCACAGCCCCCATGGAAAACCAGGAGAGCACCCCTCCTCCGCCAGCTAGGAATGGGATAGAAGAGAGAACACAGGACTCTGCCACCCCACCCTGGGCCTGTGTCGAAAGGCAGATTCTGACTGCCAGGTGTGGGGGCGCTGGAGCCTGGGGAGGCCGGTGCGCAGCCCATACTCTGAACAGCAGGGACCACAGCAACACGCATCCAGTCTTGCTAGAGGGGCCAGAGGTGGCTAAGCCAGGCCAGGCAAGGCCCAGGTCAGTGCGGCGGCTGAGCCCTCTCCTTGTGGTCCAGAGACGGCTGCTGCACGCTGAGTCTCGTGTCTCTATCCCAGGTCAGAAGAAGGGAATGCGGCAAGGCACAGAGTGGGCCACAGAGAGGGCCTTTCTTCTCCCATAGATGTTTCACCCAGGCTGGGGGACAGGCCTCCTCCCAACCCCTGCCTTCATCGCTGGCCACAGGGAGTCCACCAGGAGCCTCAACCCAAGGTAGGGTGGATGGGACGTGGCCACTCCTCACTGAGGCCCAGGGCAGGCAGGGCCAGGACTCAGAATGGCACTGGGGTTCGGGAAAATGTCCCTGAGAAGATGAGACTTGACAGAAGAATCCCGGGGGTGCTGAGGGAGAATCAAACCAGGCCCGGTGGGGCCACAGAGCGGCAGAGCACTGCAGTCCCAGGTGGGAGCTGTGGGAGGACATGACAAACTGGGTCTGAGCGGTGCAGGGAGTGGCGGTGGGGTGCTTCAAGGGGCCAAGGGGAAGGGGCGTTCCAGAGTGGGCAGGTGGGGGTCCACCTGAACAGGAATCTGCAGAATCACCCACTGTGCGCCTGTAGC
>SJYA01008114.1:0-19590 GCA_006410615.1 Neotragus moschatus | reverse complement strand
TCAGGGTGCAGGGCCAGCACATCTGTGGGCACCAGGTCCCCAGGAATGAGGGTGTCACCCATCCCGCCGGCCACACGAGAGAAGCAGGGTGGCCAGGACACAGCACGGACACACACCGCAGGGAAAGCACTCCCTGGGAGGACCAGCAGAGGGAAGGAGGGAGGAGGGAACAGCAGTCTCTGAATGCACCTGGGTTGGCGAGGCTCAGCCTTTCAGAATGGACTGAGGCCGGGAGGCAGGGTCAGCTTCTGTGAGAAGAGGAGACGGACAGCTGCTGGCCTGTTGGGCACAGAAGGGGCGCACCCACCTGTTCCCCATCTGTCCACTGCCCAGCGCCCACCTGCCTGCCTTAGGTCCAGGTGAGCCCCCTTGGGTGGCTGTGGCCCCAAGACGCCGGGGGCAGGGGCTGGTGCATGCCGGGCTGTGGACCAACAGCCAGGCCACCTTTTCCACAACAGAGGCTAGGAAGCCACCACAGAGCCAGGGCTCAGGTCACTGCTCCCCACGCCACTCCTGGTCACCCAGCGGGGCCCTGGGGATAAGGTCTCAACACTCGGCAGAGGGCAGATGGAGTCTGATCTTCATCTCAGGGTCTGGAACCACACCCAGGAATCTTCCTCTCTCTCTCCTCTTCTCACTTCTGCCTCCTCCCCCATCTGTCCCCTATCTGTGGCGGTGGGTCAAGGGGGAGAGACAGGAATCAAATGGGGAGGGCTCTCCAGCTCCATCCCAAGGATACCAGGGCTGTCCTGTGCCCCGAGGTGTGATGAGCAGCACCCCTGGCCTCGACCTGGTTGAAGCCAGCAGCAACCCCCCCCTCCCAGCTATGACAATTGCAATTCTCCAGCCACATACGGCGTCCCCTGGGGAGGGGACACGGTTGCCCCAAGCAGGAATCACTGCACTGGTCTGCAGCACCAAGAACAGGGGAGCAGCAGGCAGAGCTGCTGGCCACGGCTCCCAACCTGTGAGATTCCTAATGTCTACCTCGCTGAGGAGCCAGGATGTAGCACAGAGCTGTACCCAGGACTGCCGGCTTGGCCCTGGCTTCTGCCTCGGCTCTCCTGTCCCATGCTCTGCACGGGGACCTCTGATAACCGCCCGGCCGGTGGGGTTCTCTGGGAGGTGGCCATCTGCAGTAGGTACATCCCTGTACATGGAGGAAGGAGCTGAGACTCAGCGAGTCTNTGCCGGCTTGGCCCTGGCTTCTGCCTCGGCTCTCCTGTCCCATGCTCTGCACGGGGACCTCTGATAACCGCCCGGCCGGTGGGGTTCTCTGGGAGGTGGCCATCTGCAGTAGGTACATCCCTGTACATGGAGGAAGGAGCTGAGACTCAGCGAGTCTCGAAGCTTCACATCTAGAGCTGGCCGAACCTCTGGGCTAAATTCTCTTGGCAAGTATCTTCAGGTCACCATCGTGCCAAAGTGCTGTCTGGGTTAAACTGCACACTGAAGAAATGTACAGATTTAAAGCCCTGTTTTAGTGCTAATGCGAAACAGTCGCTTATCCTAATACAACGATTACCTCACCTCCGCACATGTATTAATTGGCTAATTTTCTAGGGAGCTCTCTCCCTGTGGGTCCTGTTAGGGCTGAGTGGGGAGGTCTGGTTTGGTTTCAGTTGGAGGGAAGAGTCTGAGAGGCACGCAAGTGCAGGGGAGCCCATCTGTGCAGCTGAGGGAACCCTAGTCTCTGCCCAGCTGGTCTCCTTGGCTCCATCGTGGTATGTGGCTCCTGGTGGCCCCTCTCCACACTCTGGATGGTTCTACTCCCAGGAGGAGGGTGCAGGGAGAAAAGGGTGCCTCTAGCCATGAACACCAAGTGGCCCCGAGAACACGGAGAGATGACCTGGCCGCTCACTCTCAGAAGGGTTCTGATCGTGCCCTCAGCCCTGCCCATGGGCTCGAAATGGGCTCAAACACTGAGTGCAGGTGTTTTTGTAGCCGTGGGGGTGCAAGGGTAGGGTGGCCTTGTAGAGGAGAAGGGAAAGAGAGCAGAGGCTGAGAACTGAATTTCAGTCTGGAAACCAGCAGGAGACCAAAGCCACGGACTGGCGGAGGGGGGTGACGAGGAGCAGGGCCAGGGTGGGCAGGGAGGGGCGGGTACCTTTATGCTTCTTGGCAGCGGCTGGCTCCAACTCCGATACACTCAGGGAGCTCTCAGACAGCTCGTCCCCCTCGGGGTCCTGCAGGGCCTGGGCACCCCACGCCCCAGCCGGTGGCTCCTTCTCCAAGTCCCAGGAGTCTAGTTCTATCTCCTGGGGCTCCAGGGCTGGTAGGGTCCCCACTGGGGCCTCCTCCTCAGGTGGGGCAGAGGTCACAGCCGCCTCTGGCTGGTCCTGGGGGGCATCCTCTTGGTGGGCACCATCCATGGAGGCTGCGTAGTCCAGCATCAGGGCTGCGTCACTGTCCTGAGATAGTGAGGTCTATGCGGGGATGAGAGACAAAGTCAGGGTGAGGAAGATGCCAGGATACTACTCAGGAGGAGCAGTGAGCTGGAGAATCCTTGACAGCCCCACACCATAGCTGTGGGGGTGGTTTTGGCGTCCGAAGGTGCCCGGCCCTCCAAGGAGACAGCTAAGGAAGCGGAGAATCAGTGGATGCAGGTCTCCCAAGGCAGAGGGTCAGCCTGAGGTGCCAGGCTGGGGGAATCTGGGAAAGAGCACCCTGTCTGGGTGCAGAAGGGGCACACAGTCTGTTTAGTGACCGCTGACAACTGCCTTTTCTGACCCAAGTCAGAAATGCCCACTGAGTCAATCTGGGACAATTTGACCTTCAGTAAAAACGGGGCTTTCTTGGTGGCTCAGCAGTAAAGAATCCGCCTGCCAGTGCTGGCGATGTGAGTTCAGTCGCTGGGCTGCAAACATCCTCTAGAGGAAGAAGTGGCAATCCACTCCCGTATTCTTGCCTGGAGAATCCCATGGACAGAAGACCCTGGTGGGCTATAGTCCAGGGATCACAAAGAGCTGGACATGACTCAGTGACTAAACAACCACCACAACAAAAATGGTGAGTCAGCGGGACTAAATGATCTGGAATAAACCTTAGAGAAAGCACAGAGGAGACGGAGACAGTCGCAAGTCTCGTCCCTGTTTGTTCTTTTTTTATTTTTATTTTTTCCAAAGCCCCTGGTGCCTCAGACAGTAAAGAACCTGCCTGCAAATGCAGGAGACCTGGGTTCTATCCACGGGTCGGGAAGACCCCTGGAGAAGGGAATGGCTACCCACTCCAGTGCTCTTGCCTGGAGAATCCATGGACAGAGGACCCTGGCAGGCTATAGTCCACGGGGTCACCAAGGGTCAGACACGACTGAGCGACTCACACTTCCACTCGCATTCTTATTTTTTGGTGTTTAGCTTGGTATAGTTTTGTTTTTGGTCACACCGCTTGGCATGTGGGATCTTAGTTCCCTGACCAGGGGATGGAACCCCTAGCCCCTGCAGTGGAAACTCGGAGTCCTAACCACTGGGCCACCAGGGAAGTCCATTCACTCATTTATTAATCCTAATGAAAACCCAACTACTGAACTGAGCCGGGTGCTTCCAGAGATGCTATCGCCCCCTCCTGGCTGCTTCTGGAAGTGCATGCAGGAAACCCAGAGGCATCACTTGGCCCTTAGAAGATGGTTTGCAAGGCCACCCACACCCTGGGTACAATTGCCACATTGGTGACTCGCCCCTAGCACCTCCCAGGACCTGTTATGGCCCCTTTCCCAAGAGCCAGGGGCTCAGTTCTCAGCATGCCCTCCTGTCCACCCTCTTATGCCCTCAGGAAATCAAGCCACCTGCCGTGTCCAAAAATTCATCTTCCTCCTTGGCCTCTCCCAACTACTAAATATCCCACCTGCCACTCCATCACTCACATTTTCTTTGCTCATTCTGAAAGGTTAAAAAGAGTAAGGGACTGTCACCTGGGCCCTTGCCCTGAGGGGCTGGCCTCTCCAGTAGCCTGGCCTGCCCATTGTCCACACGGGATGCCTCGAGCTTGCCATCTGCCCTGGACTAAGGTCACAGAGCAGCACAAGGAAGGCACGGGGACGGGGATGTGTTTTAAAACAAGCTTCATTTCTCTGACTGCAGGAGGCACAAACATTCATTGCAAAAGGAAGCGTTTGGAAATGAGTCATGTGTAAAGTGAAAGTTCCCCAAGACGCCTCCGTGATGGGGGTGGAGGTCCTGTCCCGAAGGGGAGCTGACCTCATCTCAGTCTTTCTCTTTCAGTAATTTTTCTTCAAATGATTCACCAGCCTCTAAACACCCAAAGCATCCCAGGTCAGAAACCGTCAAGTTCCTTCCTCAACAGGATAAGCTGCGTAAACAAAAATGCCGTTGGGGGAACACAGTCTGACATTCCCCAGGTGGCTCAGTGGTGCAGAACCTGCCTGCAACACAGGAGACCTGAGAGATGCAGGTTTGATCCCTGGATCAGGAAGATCGCCTGAAGGAGGACAAGCAACCCACTCCAGTATTCTTCCCTGGAGAATCCCAAGGAGAGAGGAGCCTGGCGGGCCACGGTTCCTGGGGTTGCAAGGAGTTGGACACGACGGAAGCTACCTAGCAAGCCCGCAGGCAACCTGACATTCTGGGGGTGGAACTTCCTGGGGTTAAATGGAGGGTGGGGCGGGCGTGGGAGGAGGAGAGGCTCACCTTGGAGACCCCGGAAATGATGATCGTGCTCTTCTTCCTCGGGGACTTGAGCTTCAGCTTCGAGGACTCGCTGAGCTGTCGGATGGCGACCTCGGCCACCGGGTCAGCCCCGTTCAGCACCAGCAGCTCTGCCGGGGGAAGAGCAGGGTCGGGCACATTAGCAAAACCTGGAACTTCGACAGGAACTTCCAAGACTGGGCGACAGAGCTGGTCATTAAGGAGGGGCTGGCAAACATTCCCTGTAAAGGGCCAGAGAGTGACGAGCTTGGGCTTTGTGGGCAGCTGGCTGTCACAAGTACTCCACGCTGTCTCAGAAGTGGGTAAGCAAGACCGGATGCAGGAGTGCGCACAGGGGACTTCACCCCTGAATGTGGCCCAGTGGGTAAGAAGCTGCCTGCCAATGCCGGGGACATCAGTTTGATCCTTGGCCCGGGAAGATTCCACATGCCTCGGGCCAACTGAGCTTGTGTGCCACAACTATTGAGCCCAGATTCTAGAGCCCGTGCTCTGCAACAAGAGAAGCCATGGCAATAAGAAGCCTGTGCAATGCAACTACAGAAAGCCCGTGCATAGCCATGAAGACCCAGTGTGTCAATAAAATACATAATACAATAATTTTAAAATTTATAAATAATTTTTTTTACAGTGGGCATGGTAGGTTCTGGGGAAACTTCATGAGCAGAACAGGCAATGTTCCTGGTCTACAGCTGATGCTCTGTGCCTACACACACTCACCAAGGTGTACGCTTCACATCATGCACTTAAAATATAATAATAATTTTGTTTATTTATTTTTGGCTTTGCTGCTGCTTGGGCTTTTCTCCAGGTGCGGCAAGTGGGGGCTAGTCTCCAGCACAGGCTCTGTAGCTGCAGCGCACAGGCTTAGCTGCTCTGCAGCACGTGGGATCGTCCCAAATCAGGAATCGAACCGGCATCCCCTGATTGGCACGGGGATTCTTTACCACTGAGCCACCAGGGAGGCCCTCACATTGTGCATTTTAATGCATGGAAGTGATGCCTCAGTGGAGGTGATAACTAAGGCATGTAAGGAAACAGAAACCTCTGAGCTCTGGGGAGATGGGAACTCTGAAGGGCAGTGCAGCTACTCCCTGGCCCTCCCAAGAGGTTCGGACACACAAGCTATTGTTCAGGGTGTCGAGGGACCGTTCAGGGAAGCTGCTCTTCCCCAGGATTAGGCCACACCCCGGCCAACATCCAGGGAATGCTTAACTCGGACCCAAGCCCTGCAAAGAGCNGAAGGGCAGTGCAGCTACTCCCTGGCCCTCCCAAGAGGTTCGGACACACAAGCTATTGTTCAGGGTGTCGAGGGACCGTTCAGGGAAGCTGCTCTTCCCCAGGATTAGGCCACACCCCGGCCAACATCCAGGGAATGCTTAACTCGGACCCAAGCCCTGCAAAGAGCTCAGTGTGCATTATTTCAGGTAAGTACCCCCAAGGTCTCAGCCAGGGGCTGCTTTTTCAATCTCCAATTGAGGAATGGGGAAGACAGGAGGCAGCCAGGTGGGCGGCAGGGCGGCAGGGCTGGGACTCCGCCCCCACCACCCGCCAAGTCTCTCTCACTCAGAGATGCTGCTGGACCTCACAGGTAGTTGCTGCTGTGGGGCAATTAAAAGGACAATGGGGTGAAGGGGCAGGATGTCAACAGGAACTTTTTCTTAGTTTGGCCTTAGTCTGTGGACCACAGAGGCTCCACCTCCATGGCAGTAGTGAAGGACCAACTGGTGGAGACCTATGTGGCCACTGACGGCCCCCCCCCACCCCCCACCCCAGGGGAAGAATGGAACATGGCGAGGGCTCCCAGGAGATGGCTGCGCTGTCAGACCCAGGTCTCAGGATGGGGGTGGCGGCACCGAGCCCAGAGCTTCCGTCCATCCTCAGAGAGCCCATTCAGGTGTCAGCTATGCTTGAGAAAGCTTCCAGGGTCCCTGGCTGCAGAGTGGGCTGAGGATACCACCCTTAGGCCAGTCGGGGAACCAGAGCGGAGACACCCCGCTCAGGGTGAAGGTATCCCCATGTTACAAGGCAGAGCTGAGCAAGGACTCTCGGGAGCAGCCAAAGGAAGGGTATTGCTTCTGCCGAGGATTCTGCAGTTGTTGTTGGGGGCAGGAGGGTACCCTGCAGCTCCCATAGAACCAGGGAAACTCCCACGGGGAAGAGGCAGTTTTTCACTCCTGTTAGGCTCTGAGGAGCCATCCCAAGACAGCACCCACCAAAGGAGCGCTGCCTGCCCCCTGCTCCCCCTTCCCATCCCATCTGCGACCTTAACAAGGAAAGAAAAACAGGCCTCAGTGCACGGGGGCTGGTGGGCAAGCTGGAGAGAAGCTGCCTGCTCCATCCTTCTCAAACTGCAGGTCACACGTGATGATCAAAGGGAGGAAATTTAACCCCAGTGGCAGTGACACAAGCGACCGGGAAGTGAGAACCTGCATCCCGAGTTCTGGGGACACTAACCCAGTTACAGGGGCTTCCCAGGTGGCGTTAGTGATAAAGAACTCACCTGCCAACACAGCAGATGCAGGAGACCCAGGTTCCAGCCCTGGTCGGGAAGATTCCCTGGAGGGGGGCATGGCAACCCACTCCAGTATTCTTGTCTGGAGAATCCCCATGGGCAGAGGAGCCTGGAGGGCTACAGCCCAAGGGGTTGCAAAGAGTCGGACACGACTGAGTGACTTATACCACCTTATTACAGAGGTTTCCGGAGACAAAGAAGTCTTTACAATTACACCCCTGAATCCTGCTTATTTTATGATATCCAGGTACTTGGCACATTGAACAAGAGGAAAAATAACAGCCATAAATTTTTCGTAGTGAGGCATGAGCTGGGTTTTCTGCTGCTTCTGTCCAAGCTCCCTAAACCTTAGGGCAGGGATGCCAACAGCACTCTCAGTCTTCCACTGACTTCCACTTCCCTCGAGTTCTTCTAGTGCCTCACTTATCCTTGAGAAAAACAACTCTTCCCCAAACTCTAATAAGGAAATGCGTCTTCTCACCAGATGAGAGCTCGCAAGCAGAGCCTGAAGGAGCCAACTGGGGACCATCTCGAGTGGTCTCACGTTACCTGTGTCTGAGGAAGAGAATGTTTTGCTGACGGGGGCACCGTGGCAGGAGATGGCCTGGACCGAGATGTCCTTCTCGATGACCTTCACCTTGACAGGTGTCCTCAGGGGAGACTCTGCCGGGAGAAATCCTGGTTATAGCAGCCCTTCGACAGCTGTCCCACCCTGCAGTCACCGGAAAGTGAAATCATGTCTCATTTTAGCTCTACTTCAAGCAGCCTGGGGGGCTTCCCTGGTGGTCCAGCGGCTAAGGCTCTACACTCCCAAAGCAGGAGGCCCTGGATCGAGCCTTGGTTAGGGAACTAGATGCCACATGCCGCAGCAAAAGATTCCCCGTGCCACAACTAAGACCCAGCACAGCCAAATAAGTACTTATAACTAACTATAACAGCCTAGAGGGGANGGTCCAGCGGCTAAGGCTCTACACTCCCAAAGCAGGAGGCCCTGGATCGAGCCTTGGTTAGGGAACTAGATGCCACATGCCGCAGCAAAAGATTCCCCGTGCCACAACTAAGACCCAGCACAGCCAAATAAGTACTTATAACTAACTATAACAGCCTAGAGGGGAGGGATGGGGAGGGAGGTGGGAGGGAGGTTCAAGCAAGGGGACATGTGTATATCTATGGCTGATTCACGTTGGTGTTTGGCAGAAACCAACACAATTCTGTAAAGCAATTGCCCTTCAATTAAAAAATAAATAAATTTTTAAAATGTATTACTAACCAAAGATTCATGCAGCTGGAAAAGGTAAGAGGAAAACCTTAAAATATTTTTAACATGCTCTCTTATTCTTTTTGTGGGGGAGGGGAGGAATGCCCCCAAAGGGGCATTGGAAACCTAGGTTTAAAATTTCAGAAACCTCTGAATTAAGCCAGACTTTCACTTTCTGATTTTCATTCAAGAACTGAGCCAAGTGATTTTTATTCTGGCAAGATAACACTTCTGTATAGGCAGGAACACAGTACAAATTAAAAAGTAATAATAAATGATACACTTCTATAGAAGTTGTCTCCAAGGCGGTGGATGTGGGGGCAGGTACAGATTTTGGCTAGATCCGAAACCACTATGCGTCAAGCCTCCGAATGAATGATTTTTAACATGAGACTACACATTGGCCACTCACATCTAATGTTTTAAGATAAAGTGCTGCCCCATGTAAATGTCATGGCGTACTTAATTTAATGAGACATTTCATCTAGTATCTTGACTTTGGTATCAGAATACACTGCAGGGTTGAACCTTGCTTTGTCTTGTCCTGCGTCTGAAAAGATAGAAAGATAATTGTCTTAAAAAAAAAAAGCTATGCAAAAGCCTTGCCAATTACCATTCTTCCTGTGGCAGGAGATTTTTCTTACGAATAATCCTGCAGCCTACAGTGCTGTGCAGTTTATAGAGGCAAGACATTTACCGGGGAAGCGACTTTCTATGAGGAGGAGCCTCACCAGAGCCCAGCGGGGACGCCCTCCCTGCGTCGAAGCGAGGCTTGGTTCTCACGGCAGTGACAGTAGTGACCAGGGTCCCGCATGGCATCACAGTGCGGTCTTTTTCTATCTTTGCAGCAGGAACAGGTGGAGGCATTTGCCAGGGTTTTACCTCACCGGGTTCTATGTAAGAAAACTGCAGAGAAGGCCGGTTACCTGCTTGTAGTCCGCGCAGACGGACACCTCGCCGTGGCATACCACCTGCCTTTGCAATAACCTCTGATGTCTTTAACTGTCACTTAGTGTCATAATTAATGGGTAAGAATTCTGATTTTCCCGGAATTGCTCAAGTGGCTGGATCAGGACGTTGGCCTCATAGAGGACATCATACCTCTGCAGTAACTGAACCCAATGCCGAGCTGCCCGAGGAGGCCCCGCTGGTTAGTGTAAAGCTCTGAGGCCCGGAAGGCTGCTTCTTGAACAAATCCAAGGGGATAGTCGTCATCGCCAACAGAGCTAAAGAGACAGGGGATGAGTGGGGAGAACCATGGGTGTCTGCACGGGAGCAGGATGGCCCCAGAGCAGCTGCACCCAGAAGCAACCCTGGATGTGCCCCTCCCCCTCCCCCCTCCCCACCCTCTTGCCTTGCTCACTGGGAAACGCTCCCATTTCAGAACATTTTAGAAAAGTTAGTGTTGTAAAAGGTACAAGAGGGCTGTGGAAACACCACAAACCAAGGGGGCTACAGAGTTATGAAGATCAGAGGCGGTATGTGATCCTATCCTGGACTGGGAAATACTGCTAGGAAGGACCTTAGGGGATCGGCTGATGGGAACTGAAAAATCTGGTCGGTAGATTAACAAAGTGAATCAGTGTGACTCAGGAAGCTGATAACTACACTGTGGACAAATAAGAGAATGCCCCTATTCTTAGGAAGCACATACTAAAGAATTTAGGAGCAAAGGACTAGGATGCCCCATACTTAAATGCACATGGTTTACCCTGAGAGTGTGTGTGTGCGTGTGCGTTTGGCAAGAGAGAAAGACCAACCAACAGCAACCACCACGTATGAGCCCAAACAATGAAGGAAACAGGCAAATGTTAAAAATATCTGAGTTCGAGTAAAGGTTATATGGTTGTTCTTTGTTCTGGTTTTTGTTTTTCCTTAAGTTAGAAATTTCACAAATTCCATCAGGCTGGACTGGAATGAAATTCCCACATGGCCAGCAAGGGCCGGGCATGGATTAGCAAACAGCAGTTCCACCCTGCGTTCAGACCAAACACCCTCTCTTGGAATGTTAGTTCTCATCTCAGGAGCATCCCAGTTATCTCCAGACTACAGAGCTGAGGAAACTGCCTATAATTATGGCTAATTAACTAGGGAGCTTGAACTGCTTTTTCCTATGTCTTGGTAACTTTAGGAGATAAATAGATGGCTTAGTTTCACAGCTTAATTAGCCAGGCAAGGGTCACTTCTCCATTTCGTTCATAAAGATTTTAAGAAACCTAATAAATACCGAAACTATGGATTTACACACATGCAGACATAGGTCCACGCTCAGTCTAGGGAGTTTTACCTCTGATTATTGTTTTCTTGTATCTAAAGCATGTGCCCAATTTTGCAGAAGGAAATGGCAACCCACTCCAATATTCTTGCCTGGAGAAGTCAATGGACAGAGGAGTCTGGAGGGCTACAGTCCACAGGGTCACAAAGACTCGGACACAACTGAGCCAACTAACACTTTACTTCAAAGCATGTGCGCAGTTGAAGCTGCTGGGGCTTCTTTTACGAGGAAAAGCCGGTTGTAATTCATGGAGACAGAAAGCAGAAGGGTGTGTGCCAGAGGCTATGGGAGAGGCATGGGGAGTGAGTGTAAGTTTTGTAAGATGAAGGACTGATATTGAAGCTGAGGCTCCAATACTTTGGCCACCTGATGCAAAGAGAGGACTCACTGGAACAGACCCTGATGCTGGGAAAGATTGAGGGCAGGAGGAGAAGGGGGCGACAGAGGATGAAATGATTGGATGGTATCACTGACTCCATGGACATGAGTTTGAGCAAACTCTGGGAGATGGTGAAGGACAGGGAAGCCTGGTAAGCTCCAGTCCATGGGGTCGCAAATAGTGGGACAAGATTGAGTGAATGAATTGCAACAAAGATGAATTTTGGAGATGGATGGTGGTGATGGCTGTACAAATGTGTGAATGCACTTAATGCTACTGAATTTTACACTCAAAGATGGTTAAGATAGTAACGTTTATATATGTTTTACCACAATTAAAAACTGAGATAAAATTTTAAAGAAGAAGGTTTATTAAGCCTAAGAAGGCTGAGAACTGCTTCTCAACCAAAAATAGTTGAATAAAAGATTTTGGATATTTGTTTTAAAAAATGAAAAGAACCAGTTGAATATACTCTTTCTCAGAATGTTTGACCTTGCTAATAACTTTGAGTAACTGCTGACAAAGGTCCATATAGTCAAAGCTACGGTTTTCCCAGTAGTCATGTATGGATGTGAGAGTCAGATCATAAGGAAGGCTAAGCGCGGAAAAATTCATGCTTTCGAACCGTGGTGCTGGAGAAGAGTCTTGAGAGTCCCTTGGACTGCAAGGAGATCAAACCAATCAACTCTAAAGGAACTCTTTAGGATTTCCATCAGGCCACCTGATGGAAAGAGCTGACTCAATGGAAAGACCCTGATGCTGGGAAAGATTGAGAGCAGGAGGATAAAGGGGCGACAGAGGATGAGATGGTGGGATGTCATCATTGACTTGAGGGACATGAGTTTGAGCAAACGCCAGGGGATAGTGGAGGACAGAGGAGCCTGGTGTGGTGTGGTCCACGGGGTCACAAAGAGTGGGACAAGACTTAGTGACTTAACAACAACAACAACTGGAATGGACTTTGGACTAAACATTCCCTTGGGAAGACCTGGAGTGGCTTAGTGGGCATGGCCAATCCTTCTGCTGAATCTCCCACCCTCCCTGCCCCAAGGCCCTGGTCAGGGCTGCTGGATGACCCTCCCAGAGAGCAGGCCTCCTTCTGCCTGCTGCACACCCACCTTCTGAGGACTGCCCGCCATCTGAAATCTGCAGGTGCAACTCCCTCGACTTGGCATTCAATTCACTGTGGAAAGAAGGGCTGGGAGTCCTTAAAAATGCTTTACTATTTTCTTGAAGTAGTATTTTTTTTTCTGATTTGACAGAAAGGAATGCAAATCACCATCAAGATCTAAGAAACTACAGAGACATATAAGCCAAGTAAATACAAAGATTATCAGCAACTTCGAGAGCACTATCGAGAAATAGTTAATATTTGGTGACTAGTCTCCTAGGATTAGGATTCCTAGGTGGCTCAGNTTTTTTTTCTGATTTGACAGAAAGGAATGCAAATCACCATCAAGATCTAAGAAACTACAGAGACATATAAGCCAAGTAAATACAAAGATTATCAGCAACTTCGAGAGCACTATCGAGAAATAGTTAATATTTGGTGACTAGTCTCCTAGGATTAGGATTCCCAGGTGGCTCAGTGGTAAAGAATTCGCTTGCCAAAGCAGGAGATGCAGGTTCAGTCCCCGGGTGGGGCACATTCCCTGGAGTAGGAAATGGCAACCCACTCCGTATTCTTGCCTGGAAAATCCCACGCACACAGGAGCCTGGTGGGCTACAGTCCATGGGGCTGCAGAATAAGACATGACTTAGCGACTGAGCCCACATGGACATTCCTAGGATTATCCAGTGGAACTTAATGAATGATGATGGAACGGTTCTGTAGAACTGCCATCAGACTTGGTGGCCAACAGCTGCATTTGGCTACTGAGAAATTTATTTCATTTCTGGCTGCACTGGGTCTTCACTGTTGCGCATGGACCTTCTCTAGTTGCAAAGAGTGGAGGCTACGCTTTGTTGTGGTGTGCAGGCTTCCCATTGCCGTGGCTTCTCTTGTTGCAGAGCGTGGGTTCTAGGCACATGGGCTCAGGCACACAGGCTCAATAGTTGTGGCTCATGGCTTAGCAGCTCTATGGGAGGTGGAATTTTCCTGGACCAGGGATCGAACCTGTGTTCCCTTGCATTGCAAGGCAAATTCTTAACCACTGGACCACCAGGGAATTCCAGCTATTGAGAACTTTAAATGTGGCCAGTGCAAACTGAGGAACTGGGTTTCATTTTGTTAATTTTAATTAATTGAAATTGAAAGAGCTACATGCGGTTAGTAGTTCCTGTATTAAAAGGTAGAACTGTATAACTATTTGAAAATAAATATAGAACATAATATACCTCCCCACTCCTTTATAATCTATTGTTTTCACTTAAGATTTCATGGACATCTTCCCATGTCAATAGCTATAGAGCAACATCCTTTTTCACAGGCGTCTAGTACTCCACCATCTGGTCCTATGAGGTTTTATTCAGCCAACTCCTTAATAACCAAGCCTTAATAATGGTTTGCCTCCAATATTTCATAATTCTAAACAAGCTGAGATCAACATCCTCCTATGTACATCTTTGCACACATGTGTGATTATTTCCTTAGAAAAAGAGCAATTGCCAATCAAAAGGAATATGCATATAAAAGATTTGGTTTTTTTATATATAGTGATGACTTTCAGAATAATTACTCCAACATCTATATCCACTGGCCACTTTCAGTTTTTCTCTACCCACTTGTAAGGGGAAAAATATCTTTGCTTAAGTCTGCATTACTTTAGCTAATTCTGAGATTGAATATGTTTTCAGATGTTTCTAGCTATCTATAATTCTTACTTTTTTTCTTTCTAGTTGAGATATCTTGCCCAATTTTCTATGAGAATCTCATATTTGTATCAATAATTTATAAAAAGCCGTTTATATTATACATGGGACACCTTCTTCCATTACTTTTCTAATTATTTACTATTTAACACCAGAAAGGGATTTCTATATTTTTATAGTCAGCTACTTTACCAAAATATAATTTACATTAATTTTTGTATTATTGTTTCTATCCTACATCCATTATTTCTAATAGTTTCAATTGATTTTCTTGAGCAGTCTGTGTGTTAGTTGCTCAGTTGTGTCCAATTCTTTGTGACCCCATGGACTGTAGCCTGCCAGGCTCCTCTGTCCATGGGACTTCCCAGGCAAGGGTACTGAAGTGGGTTGCCATTTCCTTCTCCAGGGGATCTTCCCGACCCAGGGATCAAACCCTGGCCTCCTGCACTGCAGGCAGATTCTTTACCGCCTGAGCCACCAGGGACACCCTGAGTAGACTAAATATGCAATCATGTCATCTCCAAGTAACGACTGGTTCTGCCTCTTCCTCTCTACTAGTTGCATACCATTTCTTTTTCTTATCCAACTGCATTAATCGGTACTTCTAGAGCAAAACAATGGGGCTCCTTCTCTTGACTTTAGTGGGACTGCTTCTAATACTTACCACTAATGTGATTTTTGTTTTAATCTTTTGAAAAAAAAAAGTGAACATAAATCTTGTTCTAATTCAGTGTTAAACATTAGAAATGGGTATTAAATGTCACTGACTATCTTTGGGGCCTATATAGAGATAATTACTTTGTGTTCTCCTTGCATCTAGTGACACAATGGATTTCATTAATAGATCTCACATTAAACCACACTTGCACTTTTGGTATGAACTCAGCCTCAGTGGATTATCTTTTTTTTTTTTTTTTTTAAATTCAATAGTTGCAGTACGAGGCTCAGTAGTTGTGGCTCACAGGCTTAGCTGCTCCGTGGCATATGGAATCTTCCCAGACCAGGGATGAACCCATGTCCCTGTATTTGCAGGAGGACTCCTACCCACTGCACCATCAGGAAAGTCCTTGGTATCTTATTCTTAATGTGCTACTGGATTCTATTTGATAATATATTAGTTCTTACATCATAATTATGATATAATTCCTACATCATAATTTATAAGTGGTCTACACTTTTCCCTTTTCCCATTCTCTTTGTCAGATTTTGGTATTGAAAGAATTCATTCTTGGGCGGGTTGATAAGGAGTCTGGGGTCCTCAAGGAGGGAGGAGTCTGGAGCCCTCAAGGAGGAGAAAAGGACAAACATTTTTTTTTCCTACACTGCTTTGTCTTAGTCACATAAAAGGTTATTTTCTTTAAGCCCAGAGCCAATGATGACACAAACTCACCTTGCTCAAGGATATGTTTTTCCTTAGGTTCTGAACTAATGATTATATATCAACAATGTATCTTGCTCAAGGACATGCTTCTTCTTAACAAGAACATTCTGACTAATCTTGTTATCTTAAGATATGTTGTAAGAGTGGGTCTGGTAAGACCTCCCAATTGTTAGTTCTAACCTTGTTAATTTAAGATTTATATTGTAGGAGTGGGTCTGGTAAAAGTATATAAGGCCTTGATAAGACTAGCAAGTGTGGTATTCTTTTTCCCCCTTCTGATGTCTATGTCAGAAGCTTTCTCTTGTCCCTTTTCTTACTTTAATAAAACTCTGCTGCACAAAAGCTCTCGAGTGATCAAGCCTGGTCTCTCGATCTTCTTCGGAGATCACGAATCCAGCATTGCTCACGGTAAGCTATCAGTATCAATCAGAAGTTTCCTTCCATTCTGCTCTGGATGGCGTGTGTTTCTAAAGCATCTCTCTTGTCACAGTGGGGCATGGGCGTAGGTGAGGCGTGAACGGATACTAAGAGCTGCCTTCAGAAAGAAACCCACGTCTGACTTAAGCCACGCTTTCTCTCTCCTTTCCTTTCTTCCCCCCTTTTGTGCTACGGGATGGTTTCAGAACTGGCAGCATCGAGTGGGTGAGGCCATGGAAACCCAAGTCCATGACAGCCGGCTGTACTCACAAGGTGAATTCTTCTTCCCAAGTGAGGGCAGTAGTGTTTCTTGCGAGGGTGCTGGAGAACTTCTGCACAGGATCATTCAGCTGAACTATACACACTGGGTTAACATTGCCTGTAATCAGACAGAAGGCCACCGTATTAGCCTTTATTTCTCTCTTCTAGTTGGATCAAGACATTTTGCATATAAGAGAAAGGCTGAATTCGATGTCTGTGGTCTTGGCTCCCCTACTTCTGAGTGTCCATTTACAACCTCTCAAAGCACGTACTCTGGGGAGGCAGATTCTATACTCGCTGGATGTCCACAGCTCTAGACTACCTCCAAGTCACACTCCCCCCCGCTCAGCTCTGACTGTACGCACTGCCCCCCGGGGGGGGTGCCCTCCCTGGGGTGACATTACAGCAGAGATGTGGGCCCCACTTTGGATAAGACTAACTGCTTGGAAAAGTCAGGGCATCTGGGGTAACAGCTAAATTTGGGGGTACCTCACATAGAACCTGCTTCCCTCTTACAAAGATGTATGTTTTTATAGTTGACTCAGCTCAGCCAAAAATTTTTGAGGTGTGTGATCCAGGTAACAGGACATGTCACCAGTGGAGATTTGTGTCTGCTTCAAGGCTATGCTTGCCCTATGACATAAAGCTGTGACTATCGTGTAACCAGTGATCAATGGTAGAGCTTCCTTGGTGGCTCACTGGTAAAGAATCTACTTGTCAGCGTAGGGGATGCAGGTTTGATCCCTGGTCTGGGAAAATTCCACATGCCGCAGAGCCACAGAGCCCATGCGCCAACAACTAATGAGTCCCTGCTCTAGAGCCTGGAAGCTGTAGCTGCTGAGCCTGGACACCCTAGAGCCCATGCTCCACAACAGGAGAAGCCACTGCACACCACAGCTGGGAGGCAGCCCCTGCTCCTCACAACCAGAGAAAAGCCTGCTCAGCAGCAACCCAGCACAGCCAAAATCAAATAAATAAATGAAGTCATCTATGCATATAAAAAATCAGTGGTGAAGGACCGGACTGTGTTGATCCTTTACCAGGTGGTATTCAGTGTGCCATGCACATCACTTTGGAGAAGGCAATGGCACCTCACTCCAGTGTTCTTGCCTGGAGAATCCCAGGGATGGAGGAGCCTGGTGGGCTGCAGTCCATGGGGTCGCACAGAGTTGGACATGACTGAGCGAATTTACTTTCACTTTTCACTTCCACGCGTTGGAGAAGGAAATGGCAACCCACTCCAGTGATCTTGCCTGGAGAATCCCAGGGATGGGGGAGCCTGGTGGGCTGCAGTCCAGGGGGTCGCACAGAGTCAGACACGGCTGAGGCGACTTAACAGCTGTGGCAGCACATCACCTTACTAATCACCACAATCACCTTCAAGAGGAGACTCAGACCCAGATGGGGACCTACTGGCAGAGGGGAGAAATGGGGCCCCCTATCCTGGCCAAATGGGTCCCGGGCAGCCCCTCCCACCTGCTAAGCGGTGTGGCCTCCAGAGGTGGCCTCTGAATTACCAAAACAGCCACCAATGCCCAGCTCCACAGAGCCTTGTCTGTTAAGTGTGTTCTGCCTGCACTTCTGGAACTGGATGAACCTCCTTACAAATAAACACAAGTAACCCCCGATGTTCTCAGACAATGAAAAAGAACTCATTGCTATTCTTGGCAAAAACCACATCGCAGTGGAAAGACGTGTCCAGTCCCAGGCTCCTCGGCATCTGAGTCTCGACAGTGATTCAGAGTCACCCGTTCTGCGGTGTTTCTATCCTCCTCCAAAGCAGCCTCTCCTGGCAACACAGGGGCCCCCAGGGGCCCGACACCTGCGTGACACCCATAATCCCATGCGGCACCTCCTCTCCCAGGAAGCAAGGAGTGCGCCTGTCAGGGATGCTTAACATATATTTACAGCGTCACTAGGAAAAGATAAAAATAGAAAGATGGCTTCCAGGCTAGAGAAAAGGACAAAGCAAAAAAAGTATCTTCCTTCTTCCTTCAGCCTCATGTGTGCAAAACCAGGACTGTGTTTTCACTGTCTTGCACCATGACTACAGTGTTCAGGAGGTGCTCTCTGCAGCAGAGAGCACACTGCACACCAGATTGCCGGGAGCCACAGAAGGAAGCAACCACAGACAACCCATGAGGCTACCCGGCCCCTCTGCTCATACTGCAGACAGTCACATCCACAGCCAGCTGGCACCCTGCCCTCACCTGGGAGCTTTCTGCAGCCCCATCACCCACCTGAAGCACCAGGATGGCTCAGGAGCGAGACTCGGATGTTCTTTACCAACAGTTTGAGGTCATGAGCCCTTGGAGGTTTGGGAGGGCAGGATTCCTGAGTGGATGAAGTGCGCTGCAGATGCTACAGAAAGGAAAACGGAGAGCAGTGACTCCTGGGGAAGAGGCAGTGGCCACCGGGCACCTGTTCCAGGGAAGGGATCTTCAAGAGGACCTGTAGAGGGAGCCTGGCCCTCACGCCAGCTCTGAAACAATGTCCCCTTCTCAGGAGGGTGGAGGGTACCAGTCACTCACAGCCGCTTCCTATAGAAAGCAAGTGGAGGAGCAAAGTGTTCACCCAGAGAGGGCGCCCCAGAGGCCCACTGTGGGTGGAGATGGGGTCAAGCCCAAGCCAGTCCAGGAGCTAAAGACAGAAGGGGACATGCTCCGTGGGCTGCAGGCACGCACTGCCCACCAGCAGCGAGCGGGACACCAACTGGGACATGAAAGGCTGCTTCCCACCTTGGGGCACACCGCCATCCACGTGGGGAGGAGCTAAGCATCCTCCAGGTGTCACACTGGGGACAAAGCAGAGGCAGGTGCCCCTGGGGCAGCTTTGTCACCTCATCCTCAAATCAGCATTGAGGTATCTCCAATGGAGAGCCTCCCAGAGCCTGGGGGACCCCACCTTCAGACCAGCCTTTCCAAGCTAACTTCCACCTCCCACTCACACCTCTGAGTGTTCTTCAAGAGGGGCTCTTTAGACACAAATGTTTGGGAGTCCTGAGAGGCTTCTCAGAGACATCACGGGCCTCTGCACAATGAGGTCTTCCAGGAAGGATCCTTAAAGCTGACTTGACCTCACAGTGCTTTCCGGGGGGACACTTACTAACATCTCAAGGACTGCAGTCTCCTGTAGGTCACTACCTAGAAAACACTATTGCCGACTGTGAGCTGAAGGGGTGGGGTGGCCAAGAAGTCATCACAGAATCCTTAAGATCTAGGTCCCTGAGCTCTGGGGACAGAGTAACCCACACGTCTGGGGTGGAGATGCAATGTTTTCTCAATTCTGTGTGTGTGATGGCTAATTTTATGTGTCAGCCTGACTGGACCNGACACTTACTAACATCTCAAGGACTGCAGTCTCCTGTAGGTCACTACCTAGAAAACACTATTGCCGACTGTTAGCTGAAGGGGCGGGGTGGCCAAGAAGTCATCACAGAATCCTTAAGATCCAGGTCCCTGAGCTCTGGGAACAGAGTAACCCACACGTCTGGGGTGGAGATGCAATGTTTTCTTAATTCTGTGTGTGTGATGGCTAATTTTATGTGTCAACCTGACTGGACTGTGGGGTGCCCGGGCATGCAGCCCATGACTAGGCAAATAAGCACGCATACACACTGTGCAATTATATGT
>SJYA01008111.1:0-17105 GCA_006410615.1 Neotragus moschatus | reverse complement strand
GGAGGCAGGAGGAGAAAGGGACGACAGAGGATGAGATGGCTGGATGGTATCACTGACTCGACGAACGTGAGTCTGTGTGAACTCCGAGAATTGGTGATGGACAGGGAGGCCTGGAGTGCTGCAGTTCATGGGGTCACAAAGAGTCGGACAAGACTGAGCGACTGAACTGAACTGATCTATGTCCCGGTTCCTTAGGGAGTATATCAATGTCTATGAGGATGTTCAGCAACTCTAGTATTACAGCTAATTTACAATTTTCAAGCATCAGTCTAACCATTACAGATAAAGGGGCTTCTAGACTACCATATTAACCTTTCGTGTGTGTGTGTATCTGTTTGTACATACTTTTAATTACATAGTCAAATGCTTTTCTTGACATTCTCACCTCTCTGGGTGAAACAACTTATTATTTCTGTCATGTCCCTACAGCAGATTCCTATCATATGGCACTGGTCANATAAAGGGGCTTAGAGACTACCATATTAACCTTTCGTGTGTGTGTGTATCTGTTTGTACATACTTTTAATTACATAGTCAAATGCTTTTCTTGACATTCTCACCTCTCTGGGTGAAACAACTTATTATTTCTGTCATGTCCCTACAGCAGATTCCTATCATATGGCACTGGTCACCAATTATTGAAAGTTAGTCAGAAAGGCTGTGTGTTAGCCCTTGCTGTGTTTAAAAAAAAAAAAAAAAAATACTGCCTCAAGTTCCTCTTAATTGATGGATTAAATGTAGGACTAAGGTTAGATATATTATGTCACCTGTATTACAATCCACATTTTCTAGGACCAGCACGGTGAATGGGCTTATAAACTGGAGATAGGGTAAAATAGAAACTTGAGTATAATTTTCAGGGACTTGAAAAGGGATACTTTCAGAGTATACCTTAGACTATCACCATAAAGACTTTGATACCCTGAGAAATAGAGCCAGGTAATGCAGGGGTGGGGTACATGGACATGTATGCAGAATAAACCAAAGAAGTTTCTCAGTCCAGCAGATTATGTAGAATGTTTATTTGTGTAGGCATACTCCTTACTTGGGCTTCCCAGGTGGCGCTAGTTGTAAAGAACCTGCTGGGTTAAATCCCAGGGAAGAGAAGATCTCTTGGAGGAGGGCACAGCAACCCACTCCAGTGTTCTTACCTGGAGAATCCCATGGATAGAGAAGCCTGGTAGGCTATAGACCATAGGATCACAAAGTGTGGGACATGACTGAAGTGACTTAGCACAGCACACACCCCCTAATTGGGCTTCCTAGGTGGCGCTAGTGGTACAGAACCTGATTGTCAATGCAGGAGACACAAGAGATGTGGGTTCCATCCATGGGTTGGGAAGATTCCCTGGAGGAAGGCATGGCCCCACTGTGGTATCCTTGCCTAGAAAAGACAGGCAAGAATTGACAGAGGAGCTTGGCAGGCTACCATCCATAAGGTTGCAAAGAGTCAGACACTACTGAAGTGACTTAGCATGGACACATGCACCCCCTGTTAGTGATAGAGAAATATGTTTGGGAAATCTAAGAAACTACGTAGTTTCTTGATGTTCATTACGAAAAGAATGCAAAGTTTTTAACATTGGAGCAAAATTTACAAGTGTTTAAATAGCCGCATGCTGTTAGAACTTCACGTAGCCTAAGTATGCTTATGGACAATGGGAGCAAAGAGATTGCTTCTCATCTCTCAGTAGTCATGGGAAGAGAACTTTACAATTCAGAAATGGTATTACAAATACCATTGTTGAAATATGAAATTGGCAATATTGAAAAATGGCAGTAAGAACTTGTCAGTATTTAGAAATATACTGGGGGTGGGGAAATATCTTATGGTAGCCCTTATGGTAATATAAAATATATATCTACTGTTAGAAATATTTCACCGAGTTAAAGGATGTCACCTTGTAGGGTAGATATCCTGTAGCCATGGATACTGTTATCCAAACAGTACACACATTTTTATATTTTTGGAGAGAGGTATAGTAACTGCCTAATAATTTCAATTGCATCAGGATCTTTCCTGTGCATACTACTGTTTTCATGGACATATGATCAACAAGTCATCCAATCTACTTGACAATTACTTATGACAAAGTGTTTTTCTATTCTTCTCTCAATATTTTAAAAATCTTATTACAATTAAATATGTATACTAAAGTCAATCTGAAAAAATTCTAAGTAATTACAGATTTTAAATTGCTAGAGGAATTTTCATGTGTTTCATTTTGAATTTTATTTATTTTGAAGTTCACTGCAGTTTCAGAAAACAGGCATTCTTCTTAAGGAACATATTTAGTATTTATGACAGTGAATGAATAATGATAATTGGTTAAGCCATGTGTTACAGAAAGATACTGGAGCTTAATTCAGTAAAGAGGTCTATCAAAATCTATATACTCCTCAGGGTTTAATTTCAGACTGCTTCTATTTCATCGAGGCTTTCTGTTCAGTAGTGTGTATAATCTGTGCCAAGTCCTCAGAGATGTACCTTTTAACTGTGATTAAGGGAAGCAAGATCATTTAAATTTCTCCTTTAGGTCATAAGCAATCTTAAAATTATTTTATAAAGTTCTCATTATTATTTTAATAAAGTTATTATTTTACTAAAGTTCTCAAATATTAAAATTTTTCTCTTTTGGTTTCTTTCAATTTGTAGCTTCATTTTTCATATTTCACAAGGTGGAAATAATTGAAAACTAAATGATTGTTTTGATCTATTATTTACTGTTACTTGTCTTATTCAGGTTTGGAACATTTTTTAAATTATTTTAGGGTACTGAATCATATTAAATATTTTTTTTATCATTTTTAAACATTTATAGCATGTCACAGTCATTATTAGAGAAGGCAATGGCACCCCACTCCAGTACTCTTGCCTGGAAAATCCCATGGATAGAGGAGCCTGGTAGACTGCAGTCCATGGCGTTGCTAAGAGTCGGACACAACTGAACGACTTCACTTTCACTTTCCACTTTCATGCATTGGAGAAGGAAATGGCAACCCACTCCAGTGTTCTCGCCTGGAGAATCCCAGGGACGGGGGAGCCTGGTGGGCTGCTGTCTATGGGGTCGCACAGAGTCGGACATGACTGAGGCAACTTAGTAGCAGCAGTACAATCATTATATTTTCCTTTCTAAAAAAAGTTATCTGAGATACACACAGGAAACATTGTTTCCAGAGAACCTGCCCATTCTTTTCTATTGTATCTTTGGGAATAAAATTAACTGCTTCCCTCTCATAAAGACACTAAGAAGTATCTGGATTTTTAATAGAAACAATGTCAGATTTTAATTATTGAGACTTACCTTTTCAAATTAATATTATGGGGTTTCCCTAATTATTTTCCATTGATTTATTAAACAATTTCTTGAGACTGCAATAAATATAAAGATGTATCAATACGATTAACTGAAAGTGTTTCTATGTTGACCTGTTTTGCCTTTTGACAAAGACTGTCTTTTAAGCCAACATGAATCAGGCTCCTCTGAGTCCTCTCTTACTAGTCCTGAACTTGGCTAATTTCTTATCCCATTTACTCTGGTTTTAGCAAGAAATCTGCTGGGTCAGTTTATTGAAAATCCTCCATCCTCATTATCTGATCATATTCCTAATACCTTCACTCTTGGTATCTTATCACCCTGTCCTGCCTTCAGCAAGAATCCTGATAAGTAGTTGTGGCAAGTTGTCCTAACTTAAATGTTTTGTTTCAGTTATTATTATTATTTTTTTCCATTCATTAACTCACTACCCTGTTGTTCAGTTATACTTTTCTGCTTATCCTTTAATTTATAGTTGTGTCCAATTCCTCTTGGCTACTGCAAGATCTCATTTGTTGTCACGCTCTTGAATAAAGTCTGCCTTACTATCTGTAACAAGTCAAATGAAGATTTTTTTTTAACTTTTAAAATTAATTCATTTTTTAATTGAAGGATAATTGCTTTACGGAATTTTTCTGTTTTCTGTCAAACCTCAACATGAATCAGCCATAGATACACGTATATCCTCTCCCTTTTGAACCTCCCTCCCATCTCCCTCCTCATCCACCCCTCTAGGTTGATACAGAGTTCCTGTTTGAGTTTCCTTAGTCATATAGCAAATTCCCTTTGGCTATCTATTTGACATGTGGTAAAGTAAGTTTCCATGTTACTCTTTCCATACATCGCACCTTCTCCTCCCCTCTCCCCATGTCCATAAGTCTCTTCTCTGTGTCTGTTTCTCAGGTGAGGCCCTGTAAGTAAATCCTTCAGTATCATTTTTTCCAGATTCTTGTATATACGCATAACATTTTAAAGGGATCTTTGGGGGATTATAATATAAATATTTGCTTAATACACAGCAACTGGTATTCACTGAAGTTTCAGTTCAGTTTGGCTGCTCAGTCGTATCCAACTCTTTGTGACCCCATGAATTGCCTCCTTGTCCACCACCAACTCCTGGAGTTCACTCAGACTCATGCTCATCGAGTCAGTGATGCCATCCAGCCATCTCATCCTCGGTCGTCCCCTTCTCCTCCTGCTCCCAATCCCTCTCAGCATCAGAGTCTTTTCCAATGAGTCAACTCTTCGCATGAGGTGGCCAAAGTACTGGAGCTTCAGCTTTACCATCAGTCCTTCCAATTATCCTTAATGTCTACCTCTTCCTCAGGCTCCCCATTCTATAAACTCTCATCTGACATAAACATCACTTCACAGAATAGGGATTTTCAGGGGAATACTCTCTCAGAATGCTGCTTACCCTGACCTGAAATAAATTTTAATTGGAATATATTATTCCTCTTGTCTAAAGGAACCACAGCTTTCCTCTAGTTTGCTCTATGTTCTCAATCTTATGCCTTCTGAAAACCCTCTTATTTCAAGAGCAGCTTTTCCTCTCCTGGGTCTTTAACTTTGACATATCAAACTTAAACCAGTGGTTCTCTACTAGGAGTATTACCTGAGGGATACACTTTTAAACTACAAAAACTTTCTATATAATTGAAAGGTATTTTTTTCCTTCAGTGTTTACTCTTTTACTTAGTAACAAAAGGCACCCTAAGTGTGGTGCCTCAGTGAAGTTTGGTATTTAAAATAGTTTACAGGTGACTTTGCTTCTGATCCAACACATTTTGGTCTAAGATTGTAGCTTTCACATCACCTACTGAGTTAGAACTTAACGTTATAATAGCTTATCTCTGAGATTCATATTTTTCCCAGGGAAGGTTACTCAGTTATGTCCAACTCGTTGTGACCTCACAGACTATGCAGTCCACGGAGTTCTCCAGACCAGAATACTTGGAGTGGGTAGCTGTTCCCTTCTCCAGGGAATCTTCCCAACACAGGGATGGAACCCAGGTTTCCCACATTGCAAGCGGGCTCTTTACCAACTGATCCACAAGGGAAGCCCCTTGTGATTCATATACATAGAAGTACTGTGTTTAGGGGGCTTCCCCAGTGGCTCAGCAGTAAAGAATCTACCTTCAATGCAGAAGATGCAGAAGACACAGGTTTGCTACCTGGGTTGGGAAGATCCCCTGGAGGAGGACATGGCAACCCCCTCCAGTATTCTTGTCTGGAGAATCCCAGGGACAAAGGAGCCTGGTGAGGTACACACCTGAAGTGACTGAGCACGCGTGCATTCTCCCACAGGCTGTGTTTACGACAGTGGTCCTCAACAGTGGCTATCCATTCGGATGTCCTAATAATCTGTGAAACTAATACCAATGCCTATAATCTTTTCTAAATCACTTAAATCAGAATCTTAGCAAACAGTGGCGCCCATCTTTCTAACTCTTTCTCTCCCTCTCTTCTTTCTTTTCCTCCTTCCATCTTTCTTCCTTTCTCCCTCTCTTCTTTTCACCTACTATCCTTCCATTCATTCACTATTTCCTTTTAACTTTGAAAGTTTCTTAGATGAAGTTCTAAAATGCAGACAGAGTAGAAGACCGTTAGCTTACTAAAGATAGAAGCATGCAGGGTTCCACTCTGCTATTCACTACCCATGCCATCTACAAAAACGAGTTGATTTTTCTGGTTTTAACTATATCATCTATTAAAAGTGAAATAATAACATCTACCTCAAAGAGTTTCTTGGTAAACACAGTGCTTAAAACAGTGCTCATAGAGAATGACTTTCACAAGGTGACAACTATAAGTTTTGAAATTTCATCATGTTTATTACTCTGTAAATAACTTATATATATAAAGGGATGTAACAAACCTCTTTTTTTCCCTTCAAACTTCAAGGCATTGTATCAATTTAATTTGGTTCCAAAACTGTAAGACTTGACTAAACCATGGCTAAAGACCAGTGCTACAGCTTCCTATATGGCTGCAATATGTGAGTTTTGTTTTCATCAAAAAGCATTATATCATGTTGTCTACTAACCTCAGAAAAAGGCCTAGTCTTACCTTTTAAAGTCTTTTCAACAACTCCTGCTCAGTTTTTTGAGCTTTAGGAGTTTGTCTATTTATTTTCATTTTGGTGAAATAATTACAGTTAGGTATTTTATATCTTTGGCAAATGTAGGGACAAGAGATTTTCTGCTTATTTTGATGAAGAAACTAAAACTTTGCCATCATATAAAGGAAAAAAGAAATCATTTTACCACAATAGAAGGGATAAGAAAGTCACAAAATCATCATTTAAAATTAGTCTTTTTAGTAAATCTCTCTAAACTGGATTCAGTATAATTTTTTTTTTCAGATAAATTTAAGAAATGAATGACAGGTTATTAGAGAATATAATTTAACTTAGTTTTTTAATGGATGACTAACATATATTTTCTCTTTTTAATTCTATTATATTTGTTTTATTTTTTATATTCCACAAGTAAGTGAAAATATACAGAATTTGTCTTTCTCTGTCTGACATTTCAGTAAACATAATACCCTCCAGTCCATCCATATTGTTGCAAATGGCAAAATTCCACTCCTTTTATGGCTGAGTAGTAGTGTATTGTGTACATATACCACATCTTGGCTTCCCAGGTAGCTCAGTGGTAAAGAATCTACCTGCCAACGAAGGCGATGCAGGAGATGTGGGTTTGATCCGTGAGTTGGGAAGAATCCCTGGAGGAGGAAATGGCAACCCACTCCAGTATTTTTGCTTGGAAAATTCCATGGTCAGGAGAGCATGGCAGGCTACAGTCTGTGGGGTTGCAAAGAATTGGATATGATTGAGTGACTGAGCACAAAAACACACAAACTCTGGAAAGAAATATTTCATAAAAAAGCAATTCAGTAAGCTATGCTATATCTGTCTGATAGAATTGAGCTGCTGGTGGAGTGGGCCTGCATACATTAGGAATCATAGAGGTTTGTAATAACTCTAACAGTCCAGAAATTTTAATGTCACTTTGTTCCAGTGCTTTGGGACGGGAAAAAAGGTTCTGTCAAATAATAATAATAATAATAATGGATCCAGAGTATAAGATAGTGCATAGATATGGAAACAATGCTGACACTAAGTTCAGACTGAGTTAAAAAAAAATAAGGTATGTAAATTCAAGTGTCTTGTGAATTTTAAACTTTCATAACTTGTTTGAAAATACTGACCCCAAATTAATGTCATGAATTAAGTTTTACTTGGAGCTGTTATCAAGTTGATCTGATGCCATTGTTATAAGCTGACCAGATGTTTCTCTTAAAAACACTACATGTACATGAAATGAATAGAAATATTTGGAGAAAAAAATCCATAGATTGAGTTAATATATAAAAACAGAGGCCCAGTTTCAACATGGGTGTTTATTATTCTAACATTTTATCCTTCTTATATAAACATTAAAAATAGAATTTGATTATCTTAGTATTATATTCATATGTGACATATTTGAAACCCTTATCTTTTCTATTTTATTCTAAAAAATGATGACATATAATAAGGGATTCTTTTATAAGAAACTGAAGATTCTCAAATCATGCTGAAAGTAAAAATGGGTAAAAAACTACTTGGGAAGAATCATGGCATTATAAAATATATTACCAAATTATACCTCAAAGACCTGGCTTTTAGCCTAGCTTTTTCGGTGGCCGTGTGACCTTAGACAAATTATACTACTTCCCTAGAATTCATGTTGTTTTAAATTTCCCAAGAATGGATTAGATTATCATCTATTATCTCTTTGTGTTCTTCATTTTACATTTTAGATTTTATTATTTATAAATGGCTGAGGTTATATATTTTGCAAGGGTTTCTACCATCTAGAGATACTCATGAATACAATCACTTTATAAGTACCAACTTCTCAATTATCCTTTCACATGTATATCAAACGCTGTAGAAGAATCCTGACCATCCACGATTAACATCTTCTAGCTGCCACAACAGAGGCTGCCCTACATTCGTGCTAAGGCTTCTCCAATGCTGATACTGTTGTTTCTGTAGTTATTTGATTCTGTCCTGATGTCCTTGTCTTGTGAGATTAATTTCAAATTTCATTCCCAACTGATGTCTATAGTAGGAGATGCACTTTCCTGGGTCGGGAAGATCTGCTGGTGAAGGGATAGGCTCCAGTATTCTTGGGCGTCTCTTGTGGCTAGAGACACCTGGGTTTGGAATATCCCCTGGGGAAGGGAAAGACTACCCACTCCAGTATTCTGGCCTAGAGATTCCATGGACTCACAAAGAGTTGGACATGACTGAGCAACTTTCACTTTTATTTCCAACTGATGTCTATAGTAAGAGATGCTTGGTGGTAATACCCCTCTTGCCCAGCCGCATACACTGTGGGAGGAGAAATCGTTGTTATTCAGTTGCTAAATCATGTCCAATTCTTTTTGCAGGAGAATACTACTACTACTAAGTCGCTTCAGTCATGTCCGACTCTGTGCAACCCATAGACGACAGCCCACTAGGCTCCCCCGTCCCTGGGATTCTCCAGGCAAGAACACTGGAGTGGGTTGCCATTTCCTTCTCCAGGAGAATAGTTCTCCACAAATACAGCAAACAGCTTTAGGAAATGGGTCAACTACTGAGTGACCAGTACCTAATTAATGTCCTCTCATGTTTATTCCATTCTGTTGAATTTTAAGACTTTGGAATCTTAATATAAGCATAAATTTTTGTCACTGTCATTTTGTGAGGACTAAATTTGAAAATGTATTTGAATTTCACTCTTCTGTTGTGTTATAAATGCATCACCCAGAGTTACATATGTCTAAAATGTGACTCCACCATAAGGTAGCAGCTTCCAATGCAATGAGAAAGACAAGGACCAAGTTACAAAATAATGGGAAAGGACAAAAGAGGAAATGATAACCTCTGCATGTCAAGGAAGTTATAACCTCTGCAAGTCAAGGAACTTTTCCCAGAGGAAATGACGGGAAATGGAGTTGGAATTTTGACGAATTTTAGCAGTTCAACAAAAAGACAAGTAGGTAGGACAACAGGTAGGACATTTACTGGCAGTGGGGACAGCTGGGGAATTTGACATTGTTTGGTGAAATTCAAAGTGTGTGGAGGTTGTAAAAGAGAGACAGAGAGACCAGGCAGGAGAAGTGCTTGGAGTTAGAAAGGAATTAGGCTGTGATTAAGTTTTCTATGTCACATCAAGAAATTAGTACTTCATCTTTTAATTCACTGAAAGTCATGAAACATTTTTAGAATGAGAAAAAATATGATTTGAAATGTGTTATTGAAAGAGCATACTAGGATATACCAATAGAATTCTTGACAATGACCTTTTTGCATAAGGAGTGAAAATCAAGTTTTAAATTTTTTAAACTTAAATTCATGTTGATTGACAAGAAATGATATAAAAATTGAGATGTACAATTTACTTATTCAGCAGGATTTGGTTCATTTCTTTATGTAGTCTGTTCTTACTCCTTACAGCAGTTATGCTCTGTAAAGTTGCTGTGAGCCTAAAATTAGTGAACATTGAACCTTCACTCCTGGGTGAAATACAGAGTTATGTTCCTGTAAGACTCTGGTCACAATAACTTTCATCAATCAATCAATTCATTGCCTTGTTTAAATGTGCTTCCAATTGAAGACACCTTATTTTATATCTTATTGATCCATTCACATTGAACTCATGACCAGCAACACTATAAACCCATGCCTAAACAAAGCTTAACTCACACATATATTTTCTCTGTAAGACACACCAGAGCCTCCTTGTATTTAGAAACCCTGGACATCACTTCAGCTCTATGCGTGAGGAGCACTTTAAGTAGTGAAATCACTAACAAAAAGCACAAAAATGTGCAAACCATGGCACTACATAGACTGTACTTGCTTGCTGAAAACAGAGAGCAGAGCTTTGTTTTGTTTGACCTTGACTGGGAACATACATGTTGATGGTCTGCATATGTACTCGACTGTGCAAGCATTGCTAATATGATTTTGGTATTATAAACAAATTTCAATGAGAAGGATTCTGAAATATGGAATCTGTGAATGAGAATAGATTGTATATTTAAATTGCTAATTTTAAGTAAAGGTCTGTTTAAGAAAGATTTGTTTGAATTCAACAGGCAGACGAATAAAGGAAATTCATAGGACACTGGTTAGACAAAAATGACTTTAAATCTGCCAAAATTTAATATAGAAAATAATTGTGTTTGTGTAGTATTCATTCAAAGGAAAATATACTTCTGATATCAACAATATTTTGGGGGGAAAAAGGATGAATTTTTACTCTCAAACACTGATCTTAATCAGTTTTTATAATTAAACTGTATATACTCAGCATTCATATTAAATGGTATCTAACAGATTTTTTTCTAGGCAAAATTTTCCTGAAATTTTTGTTATATGTGCTATTTAAAACAGACATAACAGAATTATCACTAAGTATTCTATTTATTTCATTTATTTTCTGAAGTTGATGAAAGAAAGAAGGAAGGAACGAAGAAAAGGAGGGAGGAAGGAACGGATTAAAGAAACGATCAGTTACAGTTTTGAGTGAAAAATTAAATGTATGTCACTAGTTGATAAATTAATTAGTTAAATTGATTCTCAGAAAGGGGAGTAAATGAAAAATGAGCAATGGGTTGCCTTAATTAATGTCCCAATCTCCTTCTTCCTGCCAGAGCTTCTTGTTAATGTTAATCTATTAAGGAATGAATTGACTGATATATGCTGCTCACCTTACTAAGAATAATAACTTGCTTTGTCAGCCAAGAATTCAAAACTGTGGGGACACTACACATATTATAAGTGCACAAGTATTAGTGAAGCGGTGTTTCTAACAAGGATATATTTTCTTAAGATACTATAAAACCATTTAATTCTGTTTAGCTGTAAAAATATTTACATTTATTGAAGTAATTATTTGGTTTTGTAAAATTCAACTTAAATTTTAGAAACAGTACCATTCATTTCTAGAAATAATAAGGCTATAACTGTAGGGCAACTGCAGAGAAAAAGAGCGAGCCAGGCAGTTAGGCAAGAAAAGGGAAATTTATTAGAGGGAAAAGAGAGAAACTGGCCCTTAAGGAGAACCAGCATCCTCCCTTTCTGACAGGGTCTTTCTTATTCCCCACCAAAGAGAAATTCTCTGAAGGGATGGTCACATAGCCAGAGGTCTGGAATCTGGAGATCTTGCAGCTTTGAGAAGATAGGAGCCAGTGAGAAAACAGCATGCCACTTGGGCAGTTTCGTCAGTCTCACTCATCAGTTCAGTTCAGTTCAGTTCAGTCGCTCAGTCGTGTCTGACTCTTTGCAACTCCATGAATTGCAGCACGCCAGGCCTCCCTGTCCACCACCAACTCCCAGAGTTCACTCAGGGAGTCCATCGAATCAGTGATGCCATCCAGCCATTTCATCCTCTGTAGTCCCCTTCTCCTCCTGCCCACAATCCCTCCCAGCATCAGAGTCTTTTCCAATAAGTCAATTCTTCGCATGAGGTGGCCAAAGTACTGGAATTTCAGCTTTAGCATCAGTCCTTCCAAAGAAATCCCAGGGCCGATCTCCTTCAGAATGGACTGGTTGGATCGCCAGTCCAAGGGACTCTCAAGAGTCTTCTCCAACACCACAGTTCAAAAGCATCAATTCTTTGGCACTCAGCTTTCTTCACAGTCCAACTCTCACATCCATACATGACCACAGGAAAAACCATAGCCTTGACTAGATGGACCTTAGTCGGCAAAGTAATGTCTCTGCTTTTGAATATGCTATCTAGGTTGGTCATAACTTTTCTTCCAAGGAGTAAGCGTCTTTTGATTTCATGGCTGCAGTCACCATCTGCAGTGATTTTGGAGCCCCCAAAAATAAAGTCTGACACTGTTTCCACTGTTTCCCCATCTATTTCCCATGAAGTGATGGAACCAGATGGCATGATCTTTGTTTCCTGAATGTTGAGCTTAAAGCCAACTTTTTGATGTTATTCTTTGTTTGTGAGGTCTACATAATGAGCCATCTTATCAACGAGGCCCCATGTGGGCCCTATCATTCCAGCCTTTTTGATTTAGGATAAAGTTCGAAGGTCATTCTTCTGTAACTGCTTCCTTGTGGACAGATGTGTCATGGGGGTGAGATAAGAAAAGGCTGGAATGCGGATCAAGGGGATTTGTGTGGGGTTGAAGCTTTTGATAATCTGAGTGAGTTAGAAATAGCTCATGGATAGTTTGGTTGGTGAAGGCATGTAAGCGGTCCTGAAGAAATTTTGAAGAAAAAGATGCATTAAACATAGGTCAAAAGTTAGAATAAGTGTAAGTAAGAGAGGGCTTAGAAAAGGTAGGTCCCAGGGCATCTAATTCCAATTGCTTAACCAGTTTTCCCATGAATTACTGAGGTGTTGACATGTTCTCAAGGCCCTGTTTGTAAGATTTCTTCCGGCATCCTTTACGACGCCTGATTTATTGGCACAGAAACAGTAGGCTTCCCCCCAAAATAGGCATAGGCCTCCTTTTTCTGCCGTGAGGAGGTCTAATCCTCTTCTGTTTTGGAGGACCACAGCTGCCAGGAAACCTAGCTGGTTTTGGATATTGATAAGGCTGTTAGCTATTTCTTCGAGGCTGTCAGTGAGGTTTTTAGAAAGATTTTGACAGTAACTTAAACGGGTTGTGAGTCCTGCGATCCCTGTTCCAATCCTAGCTGCTATTCCTAAACTAGTTAATAGAGGAATGAAGTGAATTGCCATCCAGGTCGGTTATGAGTTAGTAGGATAGGAAGGGTCTGATAGGAGCAATAGAAATATTGGGGCCAGATATACCAGGGTGCATATCCCTGTCCAGTTAGTGGAAAGACAAGAATAGTTAATGGTTCCACATAAGAAAAATATTCCAGGGGTAAGAAGACAACAGCTGAAGTTGATAGCAAATAGGAGTCTTTCTGGGAATTTGTTAGTAGTCTCTGAAACTAACAGTGAACTGACCAGTGTAGCCCCTTATTTAGGAGTATTTACACCAGATGCAGAAGGGAGTCTCCCTGAGAAAGTAAGAGAATGTCCTGCAGTTTCTGAGACATGATAGACAGATCAGCCTGAAGGGAAGGAGAGATGTGAAGTGTGATTACAGAGGTGCAGCGGTATAGTTTCTAGTTGAGAGTAAGAATTGTTCATAGAGTTTTGTCTGGAAAAACAGAAAGGAGCCTGTTGTTGTAGACGAACGTCAGAAGTGGTGGGTCCTCCTATACCCCAGCTGACATAAAGGAACACTGGAAGGTTGACAAAATGAGCCATCTTATCAATGAGACCCCACATGGGCCCTATCAGTAACAAGTTCTTTATAATAATTAACTATGTTACTTTACAACTTATTTTAATCTAATGATGATGTAAGTCCTCTTGTGGAAGTAATCACAAGTAGTAGAAAATAAAGAACTGGAGAAATATGAACACGTGTTTAGATTTTAAGATTATTACTCCAATTGGGCTTTGTGTTGAGATTTAATCTTTAGGTCCAAAAAGAGAAATACAATAGTTATATCACTCTTTTCACTACTAAGTAAATAAAGGAATTTCTCAATTGGGTTTTCATATAGATATCCCTGTTTGTTCTCTGTAAAGTATTTATTTATTCCTTAGTGGCTCAGTTGGTAAAGAATCTGCCTGCAATGCAGGAGACCTGGGTTCCATCCCCAGGATGGGAAGATCCCCTGGAGAAGGAAATGGCAACCCACTCCAGTATTCTTGCCTGGAGAATCACAAAGAGTTAGACACAATTGTGTGACTTTATTTAGTCAGTAAATTACAAAAATAAATTTTTATGCATATTTATCTTAATATATTTTGAAAAATCCAAGAGCAATAGGACAGGGAGAACAAATCTGGTTTGTCTTAAATGTTTCATCTGTGAAATTATGATTTAATTTTTTCCACTTCCCCAAAACAAATCTCTGTTCCTCTAGCACTCCTGTGTTTTCAGTTCTACTATTTTCACCTTTGTTAACATTAGAATATTCAATTCATAGACTCCTTTACTTTTTAATCTCCTACTGGCATTCCTATTATTTTCATCTCCTGTGGCTACATTCAGATTTTGGGGTTTCATACCTGAGGACTATTTGCAGGACTTTTTTTAAAAAGAAAAATAGTATAAAATTGTAAATAGGAGAACAAAATTACCTAGGTCCCTTGAGGGAATTGTAACCTCTGTAAGGAGGAGGACTACAGCTTAGCCTTCAGTAGTTTTAAATCAGCTTCTGCTTATGCCGTTTCCTCTCTAAATTAGAACTGGGAGTCATCACTCAACCACAATGCTTTGGAATTCAACTCTCCAGCTCATCAGGCCCCACCTCCAGACAATAAAACAAAGATGTAGCGAAATAGACGACCTTGCACAATGCCACTACTATAGATCAATAATCTGGTCTGACTTCTCCAATTCTCTGATTGAGAATTTTACAATATCTTCTCAGCACTTTCCTAGTCTGCATGGAAGTTATTTCAATCATTCTCAGTAATCCTCAGGACTCTGACCCTCCCATCTTTCCCATTAGTCATTGCAAACTCTTGCCTCTTACTTTGTAAAAAAAAAAAAAAAAAGACCTTAAGAAGACTCTCAGTTTCCTTTTTCACAAAACCCACTCGCACAGTTGTACACGTGCCATCCATTGTTCCTTCTTTTAAGAGCAGTGGGCCCAAACCTCCAGCTGTGCTCTGGCTCCCTTTCCCCTCCACCTTTATAAGGACCCAACTTCCTCAGTAATTTCTTCCCTTGCCTGTATCCCCACTTCTGTTCTGATTCTTTCCCACATTTTTCCAGATATGAATCTGTCTGTATTCTTCCTTTTAACATCAATTTTCTTGACTTTTAAAAAATTGATGTATCTTTATTATATTTACTTTTATTACAACTTGTTTCATATGGTATTACCACCTGGATTTAGCTTTGACCACTGCACTAAAATAGACTAAAGTATTTTTGTCACTAAATGCAATGAACAGTTCGTTTTACATCTAATTTGCATTCCTGGCACTCTCTAAAGTTTTTACTGAATGGCGTATCTTTTCTCTTATCACTTTGTCTACTCCACTGAAGTATTCTTTGTTGAATCTAGGTCCATTTAAAGAGGAAAAAATTTGTGTGTATTTATATTTATAATATGTTTGCTATTGAGATTTTTACATTGCTAGTAAAAAGAAAAGACAGCTGTTAAGGTAAAAGATTCTGCTTATTATATATCCCTTCAAGTAAAAAATGGTGAAACTATGTAGCTAGTTTGAAGAGTGTAAAGTTAAGTTATTATTTAAAAAAATAAAAGATAAACCATGATTGCTGAGATAATGACTCATATAATTTTCTATGCCAAACTTGGTTCCAAGAGGTAGGTGAGAAAAACTTGACATCAATATAGCATAACATAATAGCATTTAGCATATGTTATTAGCATATGTTATTTAGCATAACATAATACAATATAAAATAGTATAACATAGCATAACACAACATATCAAAATATAACGATATCAGCTTTTAATTTTCTGTTATGAGAGGTCTATCTAGCATATGAGAAAAGGATTGTCAAAACAAACCAATGCAATATCTAGTATAAAAATCTGATTTTGTATCAATGTTTAGAATAAAAATATCTGAAATATATTTTTAAAAACTTCAAAACTGATAGAACATTCTCTTAAAGTGATCATTTTTTAATCAATTGATCATTTTTTAATTTTAATCATAAGAAACCTATAAAAAGAACTTTCAGATAAAACACAGAGTTAGACATTACAATGCAACATATATATGAAATTTCTCTATGTGGGAATTACATGTTCTGAATTTAACTCACTTTTGTTTAAAGGCTCACAGTTTTCTTTAAAGAAATTCTTAAATTAAATTATATTTTCTCAGAATTAAACAATAGGGCGAATCCATAACTTGAAGTAAGATATGCTAGATGGAGAATAAGACTGTAGTTTGAGAGTGTGATTGACATGACCCTTTTTTGCTATACATTTACATAAAGTCATCTATGAATAAACTAACTTGATTAATGGCAGATAGCATAAATTTATATAGTAATACAGAATAAAAATTAGGATTTGAAATTACTTTCTATCTAGCTTCCATGGGAGAGTTAATTATCACAAACATTTTGTAATTTATGACTGGGAGTAGGATTGTGGGTCTCTACCACAGTCAAAATTTTCCAAATTGTTTCCACTTGAAAATAAAGTGAATGGTAGTTATGAACAGCTTTGATCTCTAGAGTTAATTTTAAAAATCATTATGAAACCAAAAAAATTAGATACTTAATATTATGTGTGAAATGAAAAAAAATATTTTTTCATTTCAAATCTAGCTACTAAAACACATATTTTTTAACAAAATGATCCAAACTAGACAAGATAAGATGATGTGTTTCTAATTTCTTCTTATTCTTTTAAAACTGCTGTGATTTTGGAGTACTAATTATTGTTTCTTAAATCTTCAACTATTGATCATAATACTGAATATAATTTTAAGTTGTGATTCTATTCTAATTCCTACTTTATATATGTGATTGAAGGATAAAGGAGATAAATAAAATGCTCATTTCACTTGCTAACATAGAGTTGATATTAAAAGAGAACTTAGGTTAACTTTCTTATCCATACAGTTGCTGAGGTTAGTGCTGCTATCCTGAAGTTATAATCAATTTCTGCTTAGTAATTACAAAAATATTTAAATCTGACATTAGGAATAAATATTTGCTGTGTCATGATTTTTACTCTCTGCTCAAGACATTTATTA
>SJYA01008110.1:0-21608 GCA_006410615.1 Neotragus moschatus | reverse complement strand
GACCTACACAGGACAAATACTATGCCAATTTCTGAATTATTCAAGTGGCTGAAAAAAAAAACAGGTTATACTACTATCCTTAAAATTCGCCCCTAGGCCTTGAACTGGCTCGGTTTCAGCTGTTCCTGTCAAGCCTGGCATCCCCGGTGGTGAGGTAACTGTCACAACCTGGGCCCATGAGGACAAGAGCAGCGGGGTGTGAACCGCCCAGCAGATGCTGAGTCTCCGGGGCCAGAGGCTGGTGCCCAGAAGCGGGCCACTGACGGCCCAGATGCTCCTTGCACAGATTCAAAGATCTGCATTGTAATGAAGCTCCACTGCCTTCAATCCCACTAGAAACCAATCCTCTCGACGCTCACTGACCGCTCACTAAGCCTGACACCTGCCTTCACAGGGCGGCGCTGCTCCAATCCTCAGCTGCCCTCTCCCGCTAGCACTGCTGACCTCACCCTATAAGCATCGCAGGGGCTCGGCCAGTTAGCCACGGTAGCACTGCCCAAAAAGCCAGAGCCACGCTATAACTCCAGTCCAGCAGCTGTACTTATAACTAACATACGGTCAATCACTCTTCACGTAACTTCAGAAACACCCACAGAGCAATTTTACTTTATAGGTACAGCTGATTTAGAAGCCACTTTCAGTAACAGTGCTGATGACAAACCGCCTGAAGCCCTACGGGGACTCCAGCTTTGGCAAAAGTGATCAGACAGAGGAGTCCGGCTCAGCAGCGCCCCGAAGGTGACCGAGTTCCCCCACATCCTGAGCCCGTGCCCGCAGCACCCCAGCACCTCTGCTGGGGCACACTTTTGGGGGCACCAAATGGTAGAGAGATGGTTCTCATGACGGATCGCTGCCTTGCAATCTCTGCATCACCTGAAAATAAAATCACCTAACAGCAGCTTCCACGCTGGCTCTTAACCAATTTCCTGCCACATGAATTTGCGGAGGGCCCAGGTTGCCTGTGGACGGCAGAGACGCACTCTGTGTTCAGAGCTGCCTTCTACCTGGGCAGACGGAGCTGGTGAACCATGTGGCCCCGACCCCAAGCTCTGATGATGGACGGAGGGACAAGAGCCTTCCAGGTAACTGTCTATTCTGGAGCATCTGAGCCAAGACAGAACGTGGGTGAGGGTGCTGACCCAAAGAGGAGCGAGTATGCTGGCAGAGAGGGTGGCAGTCTTCGGAGGGAGATGGGACATCAGCCAAGGCAAGAGGCAGTTCTGGACGAGGAACGCCAGGAGCAGTGAGGTGAGGGGGAGGAGAGAGAGGCCAGGGAAACGCTAGCGTATGCTGCAATGCCTGCAGGCCAGGAATGGGCTGGGGGAGCCTGCAGCGGGCCCAGCTCGGGGGAGGCAGAGCTGATGGAGGGCTAGAAAGGACAGAGCCCAGAACCCTGTGAAAGTGAACTGGCTCAATGCGGCAGTTGGCCGAGAGGCAGGGCCAGGGTCAGCCAGGGGCGCAAAGGGCCAGGCTGGGGAGGATGTGGGCGGGAGCCGGGCAAGGCTGGCCGCCCCTTGGGGGAACCNATGGAGGGCTAGAAAGGACAGAGCCCAGAACCCTGTGAAAGTGAACTGGCTCAATGCGGCAGTTGGCCGAGAGGCAGGGCCAGGGTCAGCCAGGGGCGCAAAGGGCCAGGCTGGGGAGGATGTGGGCGGGAGCCGGGCAAGGCTGGCCGCCCCTTGGGGGAACCACTCCCCGCGCCGAGCCCGGTCGGGCACACCCTGCCCCCTCACGGCTCTCCTCCGGGCACACGCAGTCCCGCTGTGGATTGATCAGCATGGCAACCGCAGAGAGGGCAGCAGCAGCCACAGCCGCCCCAGCGATGCCCCCTGACCTGAGCTCAGCTGGCATCCTCCCCCTCTAGCCTCTACCTTCTGGAGCTGGGAACAAAACGGACTCCCGTTAAACAGCCATCTGTTCTCTGTTTCACGATCACTCTCTCTTAAGTCCAAACCCTACTGCCCAGGTCGTGCCCGTCACTGATGGGGAGACGGGACCCAGATGCCGCCAGCTCAGGTTAGCAGTTCTGCCAGCAAACTGTGCATTAAGACTACAGTCTGGGTCACAGCACCCCCCAAGGAGGCCATCACAGGGGTCCACTTTGCTGGGAGCAATGCACAGACAAGACAGGAAAACCAATTTCAACTCCCATACAGAACAGCTCTCTGCTGGTGGGGACCGCCCAGAGCCAGGCTAAGTTTTCAGGTCACTCATAAGCTCCCATCACTGGTCTTCAGGCCAAGGCTAGGGAGCCTCCTAAGGCCAGGCAGAGTCCAGGATGCCCGCTGCGCCCAGTGAGACCAGGGTCTCTCCAGGCCCTCACAGGCCACAGCCTGACCCCACTGCCCCAGCCTCTCCCTCCCACCTCCCCAGCAGCGCCTCAGAGCTCCTGGGGTCCCTGAGACAGGCCCGGGGCGCGGCCCACTCCACCTCTGCTGCTTCCCTCAAGGACTCCCCACCGACCCATCGACTAAACGCCGGGAGCCAGGCCTGCCACTCCTCACCCGCCTTCCTCTAAGTTTCTCCTGAGCGCTCAGCACACACCATCTGCTGGGCTTTCCTTGGTTATTATCCCCACCAGAATATTAACTCTGTAAGATACAGAATTTGTATCCATTTTGCTCAGGGCTTCAGTCCCTGCCCTTAGAGAAATGCTTGGTATTAAAAGAATGTTCAGGAAACACTGGCTGAAGAAATGAGTGGATTCTAAGAGGCACCGGTCAGCAAGCCAAGTCATGAACTGAAAAGCTGTCTGTCTGAAGCTCTGGAGCTGGAAGCGGGCACAGCCTCTGACAGGGAACACCGAGCACTGAGATGGTCCGCGGGGCCCAGTGTGTCAGGACCACTCAGCATCGCCCTCTCAGCACTCCGTCCAGCAGGCTCTGCGCCACTGCTGAGTGACCGCATGACGCAGGTGCTACTCGTCAAACCAGAACATCTCACTTTCCCTCCACAGTAATGTCAGAGGCAAACGTGGCACAAGCTCTAAGATACATTGCTACTGGCTATCACAGTTCAATAAGACACTGAGCTGGTATGACTCATCCACCACTGAAGAAGAAAGCTGCCACCACTGATGAATCTCAAGTGGGTTTTTTTTTTCCTTTTTATTTTTACCTTTTTATACTTCAATTAACTTCCCTGTTTTAATCATCTGGGATTGTCTAAAACTTACCATACACAACCCTGCTTTCTAGAACAGAAACAGACTGAACCCCATTCCTCCTCTTCGTACTGACTCAGTGAAGACAAGCCTCAGCCTGAGGTGGGGCGGGGGGTCCCCACACATGGCTCCGCAGACCTCACACGCAGCCCGAGTGTCCTCGGCCTGGGGATCTGCTGCTTCTTGCCCTGAGGGACTGACCCTACTGCTGACAGTCTGACAGCTTCAGCTGCTGTCTTCATCGCTTTTAATGCATTTTTGCAATTAGGAGACCCCAAATTCACACTCAAAAGGAGACTTGGCTCTTGGGCCCAAAGGGTCTCTTCTATATGTGAAGTCNGGGATCTGCTGCTTCTTGCCCTGAGGGACTGACCCTACTGCTGACAGTCTGACAGCTTCAGCTGCTGTCTTCATCGCTTTTAATGCATTTTTGCAATTAGGAGACCCCAAATTCACACTCAAAAGGAGACTTGGCTCTTGGGCCCAAAGGGTCTCTTCTATATGTGAAGTCAGTGGGCTCCGTTCACAGATCTGAGGCCTCCACCTTGGCTGCTCTAAGACCTTTTCTGTTTTTTTTTTTTGTTCTGCAGCTGGGAAAAATAAAAAGCATTTAAAAATCACCAAAACAACTGTAATTTTTAAGGAATCGAATAAAACATTATATTATATATAGGAATCAGAAAAGCAGTGGGGAGGGGGGGCGAAAAGGAAGCAAACATAGCATAAAACATTCACTCTAGAAATCATGGTTTCCATGACCCTCTCCCTTCTTCGTCTTCATCTGCAGACCACAGCTTGCTTTCTGAGAGGCTGACCTAGAAGTCCACAGCTCCTCACTCCTCTGACTTTTGAGACTCTTAACTCAGAAAAATTAGAATTAAAAGCATTAGACATTATCCACATTCTAACAGTTGTCTTTATGGAAGTAACACTAGAGCAATATACGTCCTTACAGTAATCTATAAGCTCACAACTGAGAGAAAATCTACAATCTCAAAGGCAGTACTGTGGCAAACCCAATACTCTAAAAAATTATGAATCCCCAATAAAAGTGCTCAATCGGAAGAGGTTTAAATTTGGGCAACACTTAAACTACATGTAACTGGCTTCTGGCACAGGCTTTAAAATGTATAAAAATGATAAAATGCTCCTAACGGAAGCATTAAAAGGAGTGTTTTCTGCCCCACTTCCTGCAATTTCTTACAGGCTTGCCATCTCAAATATAAGTGCTCTATCTCACAAAATTGTGTTTTTCTTTTCTAAGGGATCACCAAAACATTTATGACATCCATCTACAAAATATTCAGCAATAGCATAATTTCTCGGTGACCTGGGAGGCAGGCCAGAGTAGTATATTAGATGCAATTTTCAAAAGGAAAGAAATCCCTCTTCATGTAATTTACAAATATTCAGTCCTTTCTCAGTTCTTACAAAGAACCAGAGCCTTGTCAGATGGTTAGTTATAAGTGGAAAACCCGTATGTTAATGAATCAGCTACTCGCAACGCTGCAAGTGTTTCTCAGTTGTTAACAAGTTGAACCTTAAGCTCATGACTTCTCTCAGCCTTTGCCCATTTATGTGTGAAGATAAACACGGTGGCATCCAAAGCAGAAATGCAGGCACTCTAGATTCTGTGTGGTTTTGTGGGGCTTTTGGTGGTCTGCTTGCTTGCCTTTTTGTTTTATTAAAATGTGAATTTAGGAGAGATGTCTTTTGGGGAACATGTAGCATTTTTAAGAAACTACTCTATCTGTGGACATTCTAAAGGCAGAGGCAATAAAAACCTGACAGAGAAATGTTAAGTGTGTTGCCAAAATAAAGAAGCTGTGGCTACAGACCTTAAAATAGAAAGTTTCTTCCAAGTGACAAAGTGTTTCCATTCAAATAAGAACATCAACTTCATACAGATTCAAGAATATAGTCTGTGCATTCCTGTCTGACAGAGGTTCCCACAACCAATTCCAGGGCAGAGCAAAGAAAATCTGCCTTAGGAGGCTCCAGGCTTTACTGTGCCAACTGTCTGACCATGGGTGTGCCAGTTTCCCTTCTTGAGACCTTGCTTTTTTGCATGTAAAATCTCTATGGGCCTTGCCAGTTTTAACTTGCTGGAATGCATGAACCCAACAGACTCTTAACACATTTAAGGAGCTTCAAAGCATGTCCCTCCCAGATTCACACTATCCAGTCAATTTATAAAAAAGAAGAGACTGTGACATTTGACTACAGCGTTCAACCCTTGTTCACCGATTTCAAGTTATCCTGAAAACTTTTTTGTACCAATTATAGATTGCTGAGTCTTACAAAGAACAGTGTGCAATGTCACTGACACAGAACAGGTACCCTTGGACAGTGCTGCTGTGAGCCCACCTGGCCCTCTCTGGACTGAAATAGGACTGCACCCTGGTAGTTGGCGGGGGCAGGGGGGTACCAAACTTACCATGCCACTTGCCCTTATAAACAGTCCCAAAGGAGCCTGATCCAATCCGAGTGGACAGCATGACTTCACTGGCTTCTATCTCCCAGTAATAGCTCGAATCTCGCTGTCCACGAGGCCTCTAAAGCAAGCACATATCATTAATATGTTCCATGAATGGTTAAAACTCTGTTTAATGAGGGTGTCAAAGAAAGGATCAACCCAACTCCATCCATCCCAGATCTTTTAAAAATACCTATTTACTATAAGTCTAGTTTTTATCATTTGAGAAAATACCATTTTAGTTGTGCCCTGCCTTGCAACAAACCAGCAAGTTTTCTGGTGTAAGCATGCCAAAAACAGCACTGACCTGTATGACATGTTTATTACTTCATTAGCCTTCCCCATCCCTAAAATTAACGGCATCCCCATTTTATCTGACTAGGCTTCTCTTGTTGAACCCAGACACGCAGGGGGTGCTATGGGCGCACTCACAATTTTGTTCTTCTCCTGGGTGCTGGAGCCTGGCGCCCGCTCTCTCTGTGCAGGCGCAGGAGTTTTGGGCTGTGACCAGCCTGTCGGGCTCAGATTGTTGGGGCTGCTGGACAAGGCTGAAGGGGAGCCTTAACAGACAAGACAAACAGGATCCACTCACGGATAAGCCAACAAAATATACAACAGCATAAAGAGAAAGAGCCCATGACTATCTGCTAAACGACTTAACAAGTACCTGATTCACTGTGACTTCGAATTGCATCCTGAAACAGAAAAGCAAAGTGTCAATTTCTGCCCCAGAAAAGATGTTCTCTAGGGGAGGGAGAGGGACGATAAGGATTTACAAGAGCAAAAGAGATTATAAAATCTCTAAATCACAAAAGGTCTAATTACATACACTAACTTCTCTTTGATTCAATTCATCAAATGTCTGTGGCCAGTATCTCCAGGACTATTATCACATATTAGGAGGACTGATGCTAGTTTCTCATACACGATGGACATGACATTCTTATTTCTCTGAAGAAAGCAATGCACACAGCAGACTGGTACTCTTTAAAGGAAGGCTAACAAAGTTACTATCAAGCTGAGAGATTTCCAGTGGTTAGGGATCTTGCTCCACTGAAGCTCAAAATAAAGAATAATATTTTTTAGCAAGGGATTCTGTGCCCAGTTCACTCTTACTCCCCTAGGAGTCAGATTTGCGAAGGGTAAGCACCATGACTACATACTTTATCCAAGCCTAAAATCATGGAAAGCTGGGAGACCCATAAATCCCCTAGTCTGAAACCTACTTTTTACATATAAGAAAACATATGGAAACAGGCAAAGGGGCGTGACAAGGGCCACACAACCAGCAGGTGGCAGAAACTGAACTAAGAATACCACCCAAGGACCTCAGCCAGGAGCACACTCATCACAAAGTGTTCCTCAGACCCTGTGGGTGAGCTCGGAATTGAGCCATATTCTACTCAGGTGAGAGGGCAAAGGTTACCTTTAGAATTTATTAGAAACTGTTTAGTTGGAACAGTTTAAATCACAGGGCTCTCCCATGAGGCTTAAATCCTCATTGTATAAAATGCTCACTTGGAGTATATAAATAACAACAGTATAAAACCACTTCATCCCCATATCCTTGAAAACGATATTTTTCTTGGAAGTCCTACTATTTTCCTTGTGTAACCACAGATACTTTTTCACAGAATTATTACCAGAATGCTTGCACTCTGTGGTATCTTTACAAAAGATGAGAGAAATCACAGGCCAACCCCCCCAACGTTGGCAGCCCCATCTTCAGAATTTACCAATAAAGCTTGGTTCTAGGGTTCCCCAAACTGGTAAGTCTTCAGAATTACCTGGAGAGGTATGTAAGAACACAGATTCCCAAGCCCCTCCATCAGTGGAACTGATCTAAGAATGTCTGGGAGAAAAGGTGGGAAATCTAGGAATCTGCATGCTCCTAAGAATGACAAGATGACTGCCAGGTGGGCAATCCTTTATGAAAAAAACCCCTGAATTTCAGTAGATATTTACCAGCTGTAGTTTTATTATTCAACTAATCTATTGTTTTCAGTCAAAGCATGGCACAACGTATTTTTATTGACCAGAATTATATACCCCGTGCATTAGGATTTTTTTCTTAATGCCACAGTAATTTTCTTCCCTGTTTTTTTCTGTGCTAATTTCTACAGCTGGATTGACTTGTCATCTTGAAATCTAAATATTAAAGAGAACTAAGATGGTTTATCAAAGTAAGAAAATGTACTTTAAAAATGCTGAATCAAAATTTTAAAACACAGGAGTCAAAATTTCACTCTGCTTCTGAAGTACAGACAGGATTAACTAAGCACAACAGACGTGCCAGTGATTCTACAATTCAAGGGTTTTCACATTTAACGTTCTCTCCAACTATAATTCAGTGTCTATACAAGAACAGGGTATATATCAGAAGAAAACTGGTATATTACTGGCTATATTACTGGTATATTACTGGTACAAACTGGCTCATCACAAGAAAATAATAAGATTCATAGTCTGCACACACACAACCTCACAATAATTGTGTGATGACCGAAGTGCCCCTAAATGACCAACTTAGACCCCACATTCAAAGGACAAGTATGTTAGAAATGACTTGAGGTCTGAGCACGGTGAGCTGTGGGTGAGGCCGCGGTGGTTCTGAGGTTTTCAAGGACCAACTCAGGATGCAGACAGAGCACACCAAACGGACACATTTTGTTTCTGAACAAAATGTAAAAGAACAGTGACGGTGTTCAATATGAAGTAAATAAACTAGCATTAGTCTCCGGTTGAAAATTATTTTTAAAGAACAATTTTTAATACCCTTAGACTCAAAATCCCACCTGAGAAACTGGTATTTTTTTTAAACTCCTAAATATGCTGCTGCCATAAAAGAAAACATGAAAGCAAGTCTGATGAGAAATATAAAATGCAGTGATTGTCTCATTTTTGATAGTCTAAGAAATCCTGTTAGTTTACAAGAAAGCAAAGGCATGAAGAGGAATACCTACTCTTCCCCTCACACAAAATCGTCTGGACCACGCCCTGGGAGAAGCATTCAGGCTGTTATTCTAGTCCAAAGCAATGAGAAATAAGAAGAATAAAGAACAAAGGAAGTATTTTAAGTGTATTCAGTTGTTAATAAAGATGAACCAGAAAGCAAAACAAACAAACAGAACATACCATAAAGCAAAGCAAAGAAAAAAAAGTTTGAAAACACCAGCTTTGGGTGCTTTCATATATCCCTAAAGGCCTGCTTATTCAAGTCTTAGGACTCCACCCTCTTATTTCTAAATGAAATCACAACGTCTTTCAGAGTTCATAGTCCTCTATCACTATTATTTTCTCTTCCCCACACCCCCCTCCAAAAAAAACAGGACTCTTTATTCTAACTCATCCACTAGTTCACTGAAATTCTCTCCGTATCTGACCTGGAAAAAATGAGCTCAAATGTTAGCATATCTTCAGGAAATTTTAGTTCTCCATTTGAATGATATGCCAACAGGATTATTAAGCTAGTCTGAGGATACAGTGAATAAGAAATTCAGAAAGTCCAAGGGCCTGAGAAACTGCTGCAACATTCCTTACCACGTTACAAACCCAAACCTCTCGGACACAACTGTCAACCCACCCGACAGCTGACTCCTGCCTCCGCCCGCGGGCCGTTACCTCGATCATCCTGCTGTCCACGGGCAGAGCGGCGCTGACCATGTGCACATTGGGCGTGGACGTCGACCTCTGCCTCTGGGAGAGGGAGCCTTCAGAGGAGGGGCTGGAGGTGCTGAATGTGAAAGCGTGGGGTGTGGAGTATCTGTGCTGGGAACTAGGCAACAAGGAGAAACAAAAGTCCATGGTTGACACTCAGGCCTCTGGAATGGAAAAATCTTTCAACTACTTACTTCATTAACATACTCGGGGCAAACCCTACTTACACTATGGCCTTCGACAAAAGTACGCCTTCCTTTTGTCAAAATCTAAATACACACCATTAAAATTCTTCTTCTGTTGGGGTGCCTCTGCACGCAAGTTTTTAAAAGGAAATAATACATGTGCTCAGAACTCATGTAGAAAGAAATGATGCTTCAATAAATCACATCTACAGAATACTCCAAAATGTCAGACCATCTCAACACTACCCTCTACAATTAAGCTAGCTGGTACTTCCCCAGGTTCATTTTGAGACTAAATGAGAAAACCTGAAGGAAGATTTCTAACCATCTTAGACCTGCCCAGTACGCCTGCACACAGGTAGCACTTTACTCATGGGCATCCTCTCCCCATAAACCGCTCACAAAACCAATTACAATGACTGTGATTTTCAGATCTGCCTCCCTCCGACATTGATCACTGGTTTCTTTTACCCAATGCCACTCTCCCACCTGGAAACATGCATTCAGCGCAACACTGTCATTTGCTCCAAAGATTACTCTGGGGTTTGTTCAGACAAGGTTAGCACCATGCATGAATTCAAGGGATGAAAGACTTTTTCAAGAGAAATTGTTTCATGGCCTTGAAAAATTGCCTTTCCAGGCAATTCAACATGAATGGCCTCAGAGGCCTGGCTTCTCCTATCTAAATATTCAGAAGCAAGTACAGTTTTTCAGTCAGACATGCTTTTCAAATTATCAAGAAAAATAAGGTCATACACTAATACATCCAAGTTATCATTCCAATACAAATTCCTTATTCTAAGATATGCTGCCTTGAATAATTTCCATGTTAGTTTTACAAAGGCCATTAAATATTATATGACTACATATAAACTAAAGTCAGATATTTGGGGCAAAGATGTAAAATTATTTTAGGTTCCAAATTCATGTGTAAAACTGAGTGAGGCATGTGAACTCAACAAAACTCTGATTTTAAAGTTGGAAAACAGAGTAAAGACAGATTATGTACAAACTTACAGGCACATTAAAATGGATTATTTATATTAAAAATCTAATTAATTTTTTCAAGATAGCAGTTTATTAATCATGGTTTTAGCAATGCAAGGCCATGAGAAGTATTTCAAAGTCGAGGGTTTTACTTTTATTGAATCACTGTGTATCATTTTGGGACCCTTCCCCTGAGGCTCACTGCAAAATGACAAAGGCAAATCTCAAAGTCTTTACAATGCAGTGAATGGACACAGAAGATGTGGTACATATAGCCACAAAAGGAAAAACCAGGTCATCTGTAGAGATGCGGATGGATCTTGAGTCTGTCATACAGAGTAAGTCAGAAAGAGAAAAACAAATGTCAAACATCGATGCATACATGTGGAATCTAGAATCACGGCTCCAAAGAATCTATCTGCAGGGCAGCCCTAGAGACACAGACGTAGAGAAAAGACTTGTAGACATAGTGAGGGAACGGGAGGGTGTGATGAACTGGGAGCCTGGGACTGACACACATCCACTGCCCTGTGTGGAGCAGACAGCTAGAGGGCCGCTGCTGTGCCGCGCAGGGAACTCAGAGGGCCGCTGCTGTGCCGTGCAGGGAGCTCAGCCCAGTGTGCCGCGCAGGGAGCTCAGCTCAGCGAAACGACAGCCTAGAGGCTGGGGTGAGAGGGGGGGACCCCTATATACACACAGCTGATTTACTTCACTGCAGAGGAGAAAGTAACACAACACTGTAAAGCAATTACATTCCAATAAAAAATACAAAAACAAAACACACAGAAGAGATATAATGAACATGCCAGGATACCAGAAATAACTGTATTCACTTTCCAGAATTTAAGAACTAAAGACTACAAAAGGAAAGTTCTACATTTCGCTCTAACACCAATGCTGAGTTCCACAGAAGCTGCACAGAGTTTACACGAAACAGAAAGGAACCAAGGGAACTCCTGTCCTCTGTGTTCAGACTTTCAATTCCATCTGCCCCAGTACAACTTCCCATAAAAGCATTAGGTGCGAAGTACCCAGGAGGTATCCGGGAAACAGACTCTCGCATCCGACGCATCGTCAAAGAAGGCAGCGCTGGGACCCCGCCATCACCAACAGTAGAATTTGGGAACAATCTAAATGAAATCAGAGAAAGGCTGGTTTACAGACTTGCGGTAGTGATTTTACAGTCAGCCTGCTTGGCCTCCCCAAACTCAGTTGCTCCTAGTCACACTTTCCTGGACCATTTTAGGCTACCCAGAGTAAGCTGCTGGCCAGCTATTTCTTGTTGCTCACGTACCCTGGGCCACAGGATCCTGGAGGGGAAGAGGATTTGACACAGCAGCTCAGCAGCCCCTGATCAACAATGAGGCCTCAGAGTGGAAGCCAGGTAGGAGACTCAAGAGCCCCTCAGAGCAGTGGTCACTTTCTCTCTCTGGGTTTCAGTCTTTTCCTTTCTACTGTGGGCAGTTTGGAGGGGACGTGGATGGGCATGTCGGTTATGATGAGAGCCAATCACATTAATCGGAGAAGGAAATGGCAGCCCACTCCAGTGCTCTTGCCTGGAAACTCCCGTGGATGGAGGAGCCTGGTAGGCTGCAGTCCATAGGGTCACTAAGGGTCAGACACGACTGAGCGACTTCACTTTCACTTTTCACTTTCATGCATTGCAAAAGGAAATGGCAACCCACTCCAGTGTTCTTGCCTGGAGAATCCCAGGGACGGGGAAGCCTGGTGGGCTGCCGTCTATTGGGTCGCATAGAGTTGGACACAACTGAAGCGACTTAGCAGCAGCAGCAGAAGTAGCTCAAGTCACGTCCAACTCTTTGCGATCCTACAGACTGTGGCCCGCCAGGCTCCTCTATCCATGGAATTCTCCAGGCAATACTGGAGTGGGTAGCCATTCCCTTCTCCAAGGATCAAACCCAGGTCTTCTGCATTGCAGATGGATTCTTTACCACTGAGCCACCTGGGGAGTCCACCAATGGACTACCAACCTCAGTGATTGGCCTAAATGACTACAGAATGTGAACAATCTTGGCCTGCCAATGAACACAGAGTCTCTAGTGTGCATTTCTAGGAAATACTGGCCTAATGTCCAGCTACATCAAAATAATGGTTGTTTTTTTTAATCTATATATAGTAGGGCACTTTGTAACCTAAATCATATAGCTTTTCTGGAAACATTCTGTCTCAGAAATGCACAAATGGTAAGACTGAAGTATGAAAGGACAGATCACCATCAGCACCAAAAGTCATACAGAGAAAAAGTGATATTCACACCAACTGGGCATCTTCCCTCCGTGAGATGAGCACTCAGTGACTAGAAAGCTTATGCGTTATGTCACATAAGGCTCACAAGAATGCTGCAGCCAGGGGAATGCCCCCTTTTACAGATGAGTGAGCCAAAGCTCAGAAGTTAGTTAATGTAACAGTGAGATTCTGACCAGTGTCTGCTGGACTCCAAAGTCTGGGCTACTTACAAAGTTCTCTCTGCAAAAGAGAGAAGTTCTCTCTGCAAAAGCTACATGTGACTGCCACGAAAGCAAAACAGATGCTCCCATGGTGTCTTAATGGTAACACGCCCCTAATTTTCCTAGTGCCCTCAAAAAGGGGTAAAGTGCAACTCCGACGTTTCCCATCCCTGTTCACAGGTTTTAAGAGATGCTCTGGAATACTCCTTTAAACCTTACTAAAAAAATTAGTTTGTCTATATGTATGGAATATATTTGAGTAACCGGCTTGTCGTCAGAGAGATATGTGTTTAAGGTTTACTGTAAAATCATTTGAAGACTAACGTTTTCCCTAGTTTGAGGTGAAGAAAACAGCACCAACCATACCAACTACTCCTTCTCTACAGAAGAGGTCTCTTCAGCATTATTTAGTACAATACAGAGGAGTGTCTCCTAGCAACCTAGTAACCCTGGGGGCTGTCCATGTCACCTTGTTCTTCGTCTTAAACAATCACAGTGTATCAATCTCTAGTTGACATCCTCCCACCTTGTTTTAGAAAGATGTATACAAGCCACACTAATACTTAACTAATTTCAGAACTGTCAGATTTCTAAAGTAGATCATTTCCAGATCATGATAATTCACTTAGAAAGTCTAAAACCCAGATCTGTCAGTCAAATACACAATATGCATCCTCCAAGGGGGGTTATACCTCCCTATCCCCTTATATTCTTTGAAAAAAGAACAATGCCTTACAAGAGCTGTCTGATATTACTCCAGTCCACACACATAGTGGGTACTTTGGTGCTACAATGCTCGTGAAACTTGTAGCCACAAGTCTGACATCTAAATCCATTTAGCAAGAACTTCTGACAGATGTCACAGAAGGCAAGTTTCAGGAAGGTTTTCCGAGCCTGGAACAAGAACACGAGTGAGTAAACTATGCTGAATAAAAAACAAAATAATTTCCTCCTTGGCCCCCACGAGGTTTTATTACAATAGAGAATCATACTTCCAACATTTGTAATAAAATTCATACACAGAAACTGAAGTACACCTGTGATCTAGTGAAACCTAAACTGCTTTACTATAAACAATAATAGCAGAGCTTTAAACAATCCAACAACATACATGCTTATTATCTCTGAGAAATTCCTACTGTGCCAGCCAAAGCACCCAACATACCACAAAGAGAGAAGAGATCCGCCACTTACAAAGTTGTGTGTTGTGAGGGGAACATGATCCAGGAAATCCACTTGAAGTTCCTCTCCGATCAACGAGGCAGCATCAGTATTCCAATCTAACCGTGCTTTTTTACTAAAGAGGATTTTTAAAAGCATAACACAAAAGTGAAATATTTAACCAAGGTAAAAGAGTTGAATACCAATAAATAATAAATACCATCTAGCTCATGCTACATAAACATACAACTTAAAGCCCCATCCAACACCACCATTTAATTCATACAACAAATCCACAGAGCAGGCATTCTTACCTCCATCTTAAAAATGAGAGAACTGGGGCTCTAAGAAGGTAACTGGGCTCAAGGCTACCCAGAGATTAAGGGCCTATTTGGAATCTACATCAGTCAGACTCCAAATGGGTACTCTTAGAATACAGTTTTCTTTAAACAATGCAAAAAAACGATCTCATAATAAAATCTGCAATAAATTGGGGACATCTTTAAACATTAGAATCCTATAAAAATCCTGTAAAACAGGTTAAAAATATTGCGAGAGTAGCAAAACTTAATCTTCACTAGCCTATTTCACTCTTGGAAATAAATAAGTAGAAAGGAATCACAAATGAAATGCACTTTTCCTGTTAATAATGGGCTCAGCTCTGCAGAACTGTCTACAGCCTATTAACGCTCACTGAGGAAAGACGCCGAGGGCCCCAGCAGTCACTCTGAGGCGGCCCTCTCTGTGCCGCACGAGGCATAAAGCAGGCAGCGGAGGGGGCAGGGATGCCCAGCTCCTTCCCTGTGTCCCATGCAGCCCATCGGCCCGTCTCATGAAGGAAGAAGACCCGGGACAGGAAGAGGACACTGCGCGCACGGCGCCACTCAGACCTCTCCCTTTACCCACAAGACGCCCCCAGAGCCATCTCTCTGACTATCTAACAGGAAACAATCCATTCCTTAATACGGTTCCCCGCACAGTACAGGAAACCCAACATGACTCCGTTGCACCCTAGTGGCGAAGGTGAGGGTCGTGCTGTTTTCTGATCAGCCCTCAGGTGCTCTCCACCCAAGGGAGAACTGAGGATGGCTCCAAACAAACGCGCCTGGACCCGGGGGCTCGAGCACCCACCCCCACCGCCCCAGTTTCTAAGGAGCTCTATGCACGAGCTTGGGGACCAACCCACAATTGTACCCAGACAGAGCTGGCATCTGCTTCAAAGATTTATACTTCAGCAAAAAGCCTCTGAAGCTGAAAGGAGCATCATCAACAGATGACTTTATGCTCACCCTTCTGAGCAGACTCATTCCCTAGGCTCCTCTCTCAAACTAGGGAGTACCTTGAAAAATAAAACATGCAAGCGAAAAAAGAACGGAAAGTTAAGGTATCATCCCAGATTTCTGGGGGACGATAACAGGTAACGAATGGTCACAGACAGCTCTGATGCTTCAGGGTGTTTATTATTGCCCCTTGACTGTGAGGTGGCACCTCTATCTTTCCACCATAATAGAAACAGCATGTTCTTGGATAGGCCTTGAAGCAAATTCTCCTGCATCTTTTACCCCTGTGTCTGTCGAACTGCTGGGATTTAGTGGAACTGAATAAAAATGAGCGAATTGTAAAAGTTTCTCTCTTACAGACAACATTCTTTAACTATAAATAATAAGGCAAACACTTTCTGAGTACCCATTTTGTTAGCTGCCTTACAGCCAACACAAAAGCCTTGCTCTCAAGAAACATACCATCTGACATTACTGTTTCCTTCTGTGGAAACAGTATCTAATACCTAACATGTATTTTATTTTCCAATGTGATATTTAAGCAAAATTTTCAAGTTATTGGTATCTTACTTTTCTAAGCTGTTTCTTTATAAACAAGATATTCAAATATTCACTATTCAATAGGAAGCAAGTACTTGTTTTTTGTTTAATGGAAAGAGTTATGATCTGAAGCTAGGAGATCCTTACTAGTGTGAAGGAAGACCTGGCTGACTTCCAAGCTCTTACCCCTTGTGTTCGTGGAGAAGTCTGAACACTGCACAGCACTCTGGTTGCAGGCCCCTCACCTTGAGAGCTTTCATAAGGCAGTCATGCAAGCTCATTCCATTCCGCACGTTGACCTACAAACGAAGGACCACCATTAGAACAAACACAGGCTGTGCAAGCATACTCCTTGGAAAGTAAGCACAGAGTAAAGGCATCGGTCCATAAAGGTGTATGGAGAAAATGTAGGATAGTGTTGCTCGGACAGCTGACCCTTGAACAACACGGCTCTAAACTGCATAGGTCCATCTACACGTGGCCTTTTTTCAGTAATAAATACTACAGTACTACATGAGTCATGGTTGTTTGATCCAAAGGCTACGGAACAGGAAATACACAGCAACATACCCAGGGGCTGACAATAAATTATGTTTGAATTCGCAACTGCACACAAGGAGGGCATCCATAACCCTCAAGCTGTTCAAGAGCAACTATAACGGCAAATACATACACAGGGGAAACAACCAGGATGCCCAGCGACAGGCGAGAGCTGGAATAAAGCACTGAGCATCAGCATGTGTCACGCTGTGCTGTTCCTATATTACTTCTAATAACCTGTCGGAAGGGGGACAGGTCCCCCCAACTTAATTGGGGGGAAATATTTTTCAGAATAACACAAAGAGTAGTATTAGATTCAAAAGATTAGATCTGACAGAGTGCCTGAAGAACTATGGACAGAAGTTTGTGACACTGTACACAAGGCAGTGACCAAAACCATCCCAAAGAAAAAGAAACCCAAGAAGGCTAAGTGGCTGTCCAAGGAAGCTTCACAAATAGCTGAGAAAAGAAGAGATGCAGAAGAGAAAGGGAAAGATATACCCAACTGAATGCAGAGTTTCAGAGAATAGAGAGAGATAAAAGGCCTTATGTGAACAATGCAAAGAAACAGAGGAAACCAAGAGACTGGAAAAGACTAGAAATCTCTTCAAGAAAACTGGAGAAATCAAGGGNTCTGACTATCTAACAGGAAACAATCCATTCCTTAATACGGTTCCCCGCACAGTACAGGAAACCCAACATGACTCCGTTGCACCCTAGTGGCGAAGGTGAGGGTCGTGCTGTTTTCTGATCAGCCCTCAGGTGCTCTCCACCCAAGGGAGAACTGAGGATGGCTCCAAACAAACGCGCCTGGACCCGGGGGCTCGAGCACCCACCCCCACCGCCCCAGTTTCTAAGGAGCTCTATGCACGAGCTTGGGGACCAACCCACAATTGTACCCAGACAGAGCTGGCATCTGCTTCAAAGATTTATACTTCAGCAAAAAGCCTCTGAAGCTGAAAGGAGCATCATCAACAGATGACTTTATGCTCACCCTTCTGAGCAGACTCATTCCCTAGGCTCCTCTCTCAAACTAGGGAGTACCTTGAAAAATAAAACATGCAAGCGAAAAAAGAACGGAAAGTTAAGGTATCATCCCAGATTTCTGGGGGACGATAACAGGTAACGAATGGTCACAGACAGCTCTGATGCTTCAGGGTGTTTATTATTGTCCCTTGACTGTGAGGTGGCACCTCTATCTTTCCACCATAATAGAAACAGCATGTTCTTGGATAGGCCTTGAAGCAAATTCTCCTGCATCTTTTACCCCTGTGTCTGTCGAACTGCTGGGATTTAGTGGAACTGAATAAAAATGAGCGAATTGTAAAAGTTTCTCTCTTACAGACAACATTCTTTAACTATAAATAATAAGGCAAACACTTTCTGAGTACCCATTTTGTTAGCTGCCTTACAGCCAACACAAAAGCCTTGCTCTCAAGAAACATACCATCTGACATTACTGTTTCCTTCTGTGGAAACAGTATCTAATACCTAACATGTATTTTATTTTCCAATGTGATATTTAAGCAAAATTTTCAAGTTATTGGTATCTTACTTTTCTAAGCTGTTTCTTTATAAACAAGATATTCAAATATTCACTATTCAATAGGAAGCAAGTACTTGTTTTTTGTTTAATGGAAAGAGTTATGATCTGAAGCTAGGAGATCCTTACTAGTGTGAAGGAAGACCTGGCTGACTTCCAAGCTCTTACCCCTTGTGTTCGTGGAGAAGTCTGAACACTGCACAGCACTCTGGTTGCAGGCCCCTCACCTTGAGAGCTTTCATAAGGCAGTCATGCAAGCTCATTCCATTCCGCACGTTGACCTACAAACGAAGGACCACCATTAGAACAAACACAGGCTGTGCAAGCATACTCCTTGGAAAGTAAGCACAGAGTAAAGGCATCGGTCCATAAAGGTGTATGGAGAAAATGTAGGATAGTGTTGCTCGGACAGCTGACCCTTGAACAACACGGCTCTAAACTGCATAGGTCCATCTACACGTGGCCTTTTTTCAGTAATAAATACTACAGTACTACATGAGTCATGGTTGTTTGATCCAAAGGCTACGGAACAGGAAATACACAGCAACATACCCAGGGGCTGACAATAAATTATGTTTGAATTCGCAACTGCACACAAGGAGGGCATCCATAACCCTCAAGCTGTTCAAGAGCAACTATAACGGCAAATACATACACAGGGGAAACAACCAGGATGCCCAGCGACAGGCGAGAGCTGGAATAAAGCACTGAGCATCAGCATGTGTCACGCTGTGCTGTTCCTATATTACTTCTAATAACCTGTCGGAAGGGGGACAGGTCCCCCCAACTTAATTGGGGGGAAATATTTTTCAGAATAACACAAAGAGTAGTATTAGATTCAAAAGATTAGATCTGACAGAGTGCCTGAAGAACTATGGACAGAAGTTTGTGACACTGTACACAAGGCAGTGACCAAAACCATCCCAAAGAAAAAGAAACCCAAGAAGGCTAAGTGGCTGTCCAAAGAAGCTTCACAAATAGCTGAGAAAAGAAGAGATGCAGAAGAGAAAGGGAAAGATATACCCAACTGAATGCAGAGTTTCAGAGAATAGAGAGAGATAAAAGGCCTTATGTGAACAATGCAAAGAAACAGAGGAAACCAAGAGACTGGAAAAGACTAGAAATCTCTTCAAGAAAACTGGAGAAATCAAGGGAACATTTCACAAAAGGACTGGCAGGATAAAGCGCAGAACAGGTAAGGACCTGACAGAAGCAGACAAAATCAAGAAGTGACAAGAATACACAGAATTATTAAAAAAAAAAAAAAAAAGGTCTTAATGACCCAGATAATCCTGATGGTCTAGTCACTCGCCTAAAGCCAGATATCCTGGAATGTAAAGTGAAATGAGCCTTGGAAAGCACGACTACAAACAAGGCTAAGTGGAGGTGATGGAATTCCAACTGAGCTATTTAAAATCCTAAATGGAGGACTTCCCTGGTGGTCCAGTGGTTAGGACTCTCCACCTTGAGACTCTCCACTTCCACCATAAGGGCCATAGGTTGGATCCCTGATCAGGGAACTAAGAAATAAACATATTTTTTAAATAAATAAATAAAATCCAAAACATGATGCTGTTAAAGTGCTGCACTCAATATGCCAGCAAATTTGGAAAACTCAGCAGTGGCTATACGACTGGAAAAGCTCAGTCTTCATCTAGAAAAGGTCAGTTTTCATTCCAATACCAAAGAAGGGCAATGTTCAAGAATGTTCAAACTACCATACAACTGCACTCATTTCACATGCAAGCAAAGTTATGCTCAAAATTCTTCAAGTTAGGCTTCAGCAGTACGTGAACCAAGAACTTTCAGATGTACAAGCTGAGTTCAGGAAAGGCAGAGGAACCAGAGATCAAACTGACAACATTCGATGGATTACAGAGAAAGCACAGGAACCACAGGAAAACAGTTACTTCTGCTTCACTGAGTGAAGTCACTCAGTCGTGTCCGACTCTTTGCGACCCCATGAACTGTAGCCTACCAGGCTCCTCCATCCATGGGATTTTCCAGGCAAGAATACTGGAGTGGGTTGCCATTTCCTTCTCCAGGAGATTTTCCCAACCCAGAGATTGAACCCAGGTCTCCCGCATTGTAGGCAGACACTTTACCATCTGAGCCACCAGGCTTCACTAGCTATGTGAAAGCCTTTGGGTGGATCACAACGAACTATGGAAAATTCTTAAAGAGATGGGAATACCAGACCACTTTACCTGTCTCCTGTGAAAACTATATGCAGGTCAAGAAGCAACAGTTAGAACCGGACATGGAACGATAGACTGGTTCCAATTTGGGAAAGGAGTACATCAAGCCTGTATATTGTCACCCTGCTTATTTAACTTACATGCAGAGTACATCATGTGAAATGCTGGGCTGAAAGAATCACAAGCTGGAACCAAGAGTGCCGGGAGAAATACCAATAATCTCAGATATGTAGACACCACACTAATAGCAGAAAGTGAAGAGGAACTAGAGTCTCTCGATGAGGATGAAAGAGGAGAGTGAAAAAGGTGGTTTGAAACTCAACACTCAAAAAACAAAGATCATGGCATCCGGTCTCATCACTTCATTGCTAATACAAGGGGAAAAGGTGGAAACAGTGGTCGATTTTATTTTCTTGGGCTCCAAAATCACTGCAGACAGTGACTGCAGCCATGACATTAAAAGATGCTTGCTCCTTGGAGGCAAAGCTATGACAAATCTAGACAGCACATTAAAAAGCTGAGACGTCACTTAACCAATAAAGATCTGAATAGTCAAAGCTATGGTTTTTCCAGTAGTAATACAGGTATGAGAGGTGGACCTTGAAGAAGGCTGAGTGCCGAAAGCGTCAAAGAATTGACACTTTTGAATTGTGGTGCTGGAGAAGACTCTTGAGGGTCCCTTGACTACAAGGGGATAGAAGCAATCAATTCTAAAGGAAATCCACTCCCAATACTCAGTGGAAAGACTGACGCTCCAGTACTTTGGCCATCTGATGCATAGAGCCAACTCACTGGAAAAGACCCTGATGCTGGGAAAGACTGAAGGCAAATGAAGGGGGTGACAGAGGATGAAATGTTTAGATAACATCTCCAACTCAATGGACATAAAACTGAGCAAGCTCTGGGATATAATGAAGCACAGGGCAGCCTGGCGTACTGCAGTCCATGGAGCTGCAAAGAGTCACACATGACTTAGCAACTGAACAATGACAAGAAGATTATTTAAAGGGTGGGGAACCTATATATGTTTATATATGTCATATGCACGTGAAAAAATAGCTCTCGCCCCTAAGAGAAAGCGGTTTCTTGTTGTTTAGTCGCTAAGATGTGTCTGACTCTTTTTGACTCTATGGACCATAGCCCACCAGGCTACATGGGATTTCCAAGGCAAGAATACTGGAGTGGGTAGCCATTTCCTTCTCCAGAGGATCTTCCCGTCCCAGAAACCAAACCCACGTCTCTAGCATTGGCAAGCAGATTCTTTAACACTGAACTACCAGGGAAGCCCCAAGAGACAGTAGCTGGGAGAGATAAAATGATCAACTTTCCCTTTCTACCTGCATGCAGGGCAGGAAGCAACAGTTAGAACTGGACATGGAACCACAGACTGGTTCCAAATAGGAAAAGGAG
>SJYA01008109.1:0-17089 GCA_006410615.1 Neotragus moschatus | reverse complement strand
TTGGTGAAAAGGAGTTTGCTTTAATTCAGATGCTGGCAACTGGCTGGGAGGATGGACATGTGTCCAAGGGCTGACTCCCCCCTACTGGCAGTTAGTGGGGCAAGAGCTTTTATAGACAGAAGTGAGGGGAGGGAGGACTACATGCAGAAAGAACGCAGTCATCTCTGGCACTCATCTTCAAGTTGGTCATCAGTGGTCTGCCCAGTGTCATCTTGATTGTTTTAGGTACAGTTAATCTTCAGTTCCAAGGTCAATTTGTTCTCATTTCTTTGAAGCCAGTTCTCAGAATTGTGGCAGCTCATGTCATGAGTACAGTCTGGTCATATAGCTAGCTTCTTTCACCTGGGATTTCAGTATCTATAAGACAGATCACACAGTATGGCTCAGGATATCATCTGTAGTCCTTGAGAAGGAACGAAGAGTCCTTGGTTATGCTTAATGACCACGTTATTATTGTCTTTCTCCTTTGACTGTTTTGTTTCTGCATTTCTCGTTTATCTGATTAAGCTTATTCTTCAACTAAAGTTTTCCACAGACAAAAGGCAGGCAAAGGACATGGGACAGAGGGGCAAGGACCATAGGGTCTTGCTGTGTTTCTGAATTACCATGTGGTCTAGCAGTCCCACTTTGGGGTATGTTTCTGAAAGAATTGAAAGCAAGGTTTTGAAAAGATACATCCACACTCATGTTCACACAGCAATAGTAGGACTATTCATAATAGCCAAGAAATGGAAGCAACCTAAATGTCCATCAATGAACTGAATAAATGTGATATATACACACAGTGGACATCAGCTTGAGCAAACTCTGGGAGATAAATGGTGGCGGATGGGGAAGCCTGGCATGCCGCAGTCAATGGGCTTGCAAAGAGACAGACAGGACTTAGCAACTTAACAACAGTATATTATTCAACCTTAAAAAGAAAGGAAACTTTGACACATGTCCAATATGGATGAATCTTGAGGACATCATGTAAAGAAGTAAGCCAGTCACAAAAAGTCAAATACTATATGACTGCATTGATGTGAGGTATCTAGAGCAATCAAGCTCATAGAAAGTAGAGTGATGCTTACCAAGGGCTGCAGGGGAGCTGGAGGATGATGGAGTCATTGTTTAATGGGTATAAAGTTTTAGTTCTGCAACATGGAAAAATTCTGGAGATTGATTACACAGAGGTGTAAATATATGTAACCCTGCTGAACTATACATTTAGAAATGGTTAAAAGGGTAAATTTTATGTTATATGTTTTTTACCACAATAAAAAGAATATAAAAGCAAGGTTTATTATGATTATAAGGTCATAACTTGGAAACAAAAGATCTAGACACAGATAACACTTTGTCAGCAAACTTTCACAAGTTTGCTGACACTTGTCAAGTAGAGCTTGTGAATTTTTAAGCTGTGACTACTCATCAGTATGATTCTACTCTTTGCTCTTACTGCGCTTTCATTTGTCTTCCCAGTACCCTAGTTGGTTGATTCACTCAGTATCCCCAGTTCAGACCTTCAGAAATAGTTTGATTGGCTCCGGAAATTCCTCTTTTCTGTATTGGCAGTAATTTTCTATCCAGGCCCTGTTGTGACGCCCGTGAATTGCAAGGCCTTGTGTCAAGGATTCTTCTTTGGCTCAGTGGCCACCTCTTAACTGGGGACTGTGAAAGAGGCAATTTCTTTTATTAGAGATCAGTGAACGTCCGTAAATACATGCATTCAGTTCAGTCAGTCCGTCGTGTCTGACTCTTCGTGACCTCATGGACTGCAGCACGCCAGGCTTCATACATGCATAAAGGTAGCCAGATATAATTTAAATAAGACATTTCAAATCCTTTTAAAGTAGATACTACTTTAGAATAATCATAAGGAAGGTACAATGGATGCTGTGATGAGGGACTCAGTTACCTGCTTTAGGACCAGGGCCTTCCTTCCAGGAGTGGTGCCTGCTGAGGGCACATAGCTCAGTCTCTCCAGGAATTGCCTCTGTGAAAGAGAGCTGCGTTGTCCAAAGTTATACCCCTATCTAGCGGATAGCTTGCATCTGACAGTCGGGTACAGATGTGGGGGCTCAAAGGCCTGGTCCCGTTGCCTTAATTTGGAACAGCTTGCAGAGCCTCGGCTTCAGTGCTCGGTGTAGGATGGGCCGAGCCTTATGACGTAGCAGCACTGCGGCTCTGTGGGGCCTTCCTGCCCTCACTCACGCTCGTGGAGGACTCTACAGTAAGCCTCATGCGTTCAGAGACTTCCCCAGAATCTAAACCAGAGGAATGTTTTGTTTTCCCGCCTTCAACTTTTTGAAATCTTCTCTCTGAAATTTCTTTTTTTCAATTTTCAAGGCTTACATGAGATGTTCAGTTTATTAATTCCGTCACTAGTTTCGAGCCTGTGGTATGATAGACTCTGAAGTATGGCATTTTTTAAGCCAGTATTTTTGATAAGATATTTTAAGAATGCAAGAAAATAACTAAGTTTTATGAGAAATATTTTAAGTGATATTAATAGAATTTTACATTATTTTGAAAGTTCTTTTTTCATTGGCTTAACCAATTAGAATTTCAGTTTGACATTTTAGTCTTTTATTAAAACTGTCACCAAGTAATTACACTGATTTTGAGGTACTTGATAATTCACTTTTTTTTTTTTTTTTTTTTGGTTTTGTTACTTCAGACGTTTCCTGTTAGTTTGTCTTCCCGCGGTGATATTCGTAAGAAGTAACGAACATATGGCTCCATGCCCCATGGGTGGGACAGAGGAGTGAGTGTGGAGCCTGAGTGTATAATGATCAGTCTAACACCTTCATAAGTGTGAATCAGACTTCTGATGTAACTCATATCCTTTCTACTCGGGAAGCATTTGTTAAGAACCTCTTGCTTGTCAGACCCTGGGCCAGTCTGATGGTACAGCAGATGGCTCCAGTGTCTCCGTCCTCAGGGACCTGACCTGAGGGAATGTATTCATCTGCTTAGATCTGTATTCTGTTGTCCTGGGGATACAAAGATACAGAGATAGTCTATTCAGTTTTGTGTCAGACATTAGAAACATTATTATGTATTAATATAAAATTTGTCATGGTAAAGAAAGAGGTTTGTAGAAGGAGTTGAAGTGTAATTAAAAGAGGATCTGTTGAAAGGAGAGCATTTCTAGAGCGGCCAAGGAATAGAAATCTGGCCTAGGAAGACCCTACGATTTATGTAATCTATAGCTCTTGCAAAAGTTTTAGAGGATTCTCAAGAAAAAGGGACAGATACTTAACTGTCCTAGGTGTTTACTGAAGAGTCCAGTCAGTCTCCCACACGAAATCAGTGGTTCTTTTTCCTAAAGCACTAACTGCCTTACTTGTTTTTTATATTCTGTAGAATCTAGTAGAGTGCCTTGCACATAACAAGTTTCACTAAGTGTTGGTTCAGTTTGTTTGTGCTAGCGTACTAAGTCGCTTCAGTTGTATCTGACTCTTGTGACGCTGTGGCCTGTAGCCCACCAGGCTCCTCTGTCGATGGGATTCTCCAGACCAGAACACTGGAGAGGGTTGCCATCCCCTTCTCCAGGGGATCTTCCCGATGCAGGGGTTGAACCGTGTCTTACCATTAGTGCCACCTTTCAAAATTTGTCTATACCAGTGTTTTTCAAAGTGTGGTCTGTAGATCCAAGAATCTTTCAGGGAGCCTGCAAGGTTAAAACTATTTTCAGTAATGTGTGTTAGTCACTCAGTCATGTCTGACACTTTGCAACCTCGTGGACTATAGCCTGGCAGGCTCCTCTGTCCATGGAATTCTCTAGGCAAGAATAGAAGGATCTTCTCTAGGGGATCTTCCTGAGCCAGGGATCAAATTCAGGGGTCCCGAATTGCAGGCACACTCTTTATCCTCTGAGCTTCCAGGGAAGCCCATTTGCAGTAATACTGACATTATTTTCATTAAAAAAATTTTTGTGTCACTTGCCCCCAGGCATCTACAATAAGGTACCTACAATAAGATCAAGAAATCTAAGTTGAATGCAGTTTTAAAAGCCAGATGTATTTTTATCATAATGGTATCATGTTTATTATATAAGGATTAGGTAGGCTATAATGGTGGCTTTTATGTGCTATAAACATGAATATAGTCTTTTGAATATTTGCCTTTTGTGATTTGGTGTTACTTATGACTATTTCTTTCCTCATTTTTTTAGGAGTCTACCATGGCTCAAGAATCTCCAAAAAATTCAGCAGCAGAAATCCCAGTGACCAGTAACGGGGAAGTTGGTGACTCTCGTGAACAGGGCTTTAACAGGGTAAGAATACTTCTGTCTCTCAATACAAAGACTCCTGGTAAGCCCTTAAGTGCTGAGATGAAAGTAACAGCGTTTATTCATAATATAGGAACATGTTCTTAGATGGACTGTATTCTGGAATCTAAATATTATTATGGAGGGATGACTAGGTGGGTCATGTTAGTAATTTGTCCAGAATAAGCTTCTGGCCATTAAAGCATTTAGGCTTTGATGCTGCTATCTGTAATTTTATTGTATAATCAGAGCAAGAGTGTCTCTAATTATTTTGGCATATAACTTAATTAAAAAACTACTTTATTCTACTTGTGATAAGGAAAAATATTAACTATAGGTTATCCTTTAAAAGGTTGGTCTCTTTTCTTAGTACATAATTCCTAAGTAGGTGCCTCTTCATTGTGCTGTTTACTTTCTAGAGTGACGTATTTGACTCAGTGGAAAATGAGACTTGGGATCTGTTTAATTTTGATCTGCCTCTCACTTGAAATTGAAATTTAATACATTTAAATGGAAACACCATGGGTTTAGAGATAATGTGGGTTCAAATTTCAGCTATGCCTCTCCTAGCAGTGTAACCTTGGGCAGATATTTACTTATTCTAGTCTCTCTAAATGAGAATTTTATTTTTATTGTAATGTTAATGTTAAATTATATTAAAATAAGTAATATGCCTAATATAGTCCTAGAAATGAGAGTGATGTTAGTTATTTCTGGAGATACTTCCTTTAAACATTCCTTTGTGACACGTGTGTGTCAAACACTTGACATGTGTACAACGTTAAATAACTTGAAAAATACAGTTTTCATATTCATGAAAAAGTAATGGCTGAGAGATACTTGAATTATTTTACAGCTTAAATTGAGCTCTTTTACATCATATGTTTGAGAATAAAGTTCTTTATTTTAGTTTAACAGAAGATAATATTTTACTTTTAATTTTTAAAAATTTAATTATTTTTTTAAATATTTATTTTTGGCTGCATTGGGTCTCCACTGCAGCACTTGGGATTCTCTGTGGTTGTGGCATGGGGCTCTCTGGTTGGGGCATGGGGCTCTCTGGTTGGGGCACGGGGCTCTCTGGTTGGGGTGTGGGGCTCTGTGGCTATGGTACAGGGCTCTCTGGTTGGGGCACGGGGCTCTCTGGTTGGGGCGTGGGGCACTGTGGCATGGGGCTCTCTGGTTGGGGCACGGGGCTCTGTGGTTGCAGCACACAGGCTTTCTAGTTGGGGTGCAAGGTCTTAGTTGCCCCACAACGTGATGGATCTTAGTTCCCTGACCAGGAATTGAACTCATGTCTCCTGCATCAGAAGGCAGATTCTTAACCGTGGGCCATCAGGGAGGTCCCCAGAAGGTGATATTTTAGATCACAATTTCTCGTTCCCAGCATCATTGACATTTGGGGCCAGAAAAATTCCTTTGTGGAGGGTTGGCTGTGCATGTAGGGTGGTTAGCAGCATCCCTGAGCTCTTCCTAATAGATGCCAGTAGCCCCTCCAGTAGTTAACAAGCACAAACGTACTTAGACATTGCCAAATGTCAGGGGTGGGGAGAAACTTGCCTCTGGTTGAGAACCGCTTTTTAGATAGATCGTTTTAATGGACTTTTGGAAAATTCCACTCTATTTCACTGATTTTTGGCTCAAGTCATTTAGAAGAAATAGACTTGTCTGCAAGCTTGAAATGTGTTTTTATTTTAATTGCAAGTGTTTTAACTTGGAAGGACCCATGGGCCACTACTGAGTGACTGACAGAATCTGTATACCTGAAACTCACACAGCGTTGTAGCTCAGCTGTTTGTGTCCTCACTCAGTTGTGTCCGACTGTTTGCAACGCCATGGTTGCCGATCTTGTCTGTAGTATTTCCTAGGCGAGAATACTGGAATGGGTTGCCATTTCCTCTTCCAGGGGAGCTTCCCGACCCAGCGATCAAACTGTCATCTTTTGTGTATCCTGCATTGGCAGGTGGAAATTCTGAGCACTCGGAGGAAGTTTTCACTTCAGATTTTAGTCTTTCTGGTATTCGAAAACACTGATATATGCTTGCATATTAAGGAAATTCAAGTTACCATCCTTAGACACTCTACCAATAGCTTTATAAACTTCTATTAATTTAAATAACTCATTATACCAGGATTTTGGTTAATGACTGCTTTGTCTTATTTTTGGTTACAGCCCCTTTTTGCGACTCTATCCTGTAGATATTTATTGCGTGTATGTTGTGTACCAGGCACCAGGAATGACAGTGCCTGGGCCACAACAAAATGACAGAGAAGGCTGCCACCAGAGAGTCGGTGTTCTTAGACAGTCTGGTAAAACTTCCTAAGAAGAACGTAGCACTTACAAAATGCTACATTGCTTTGAAGATGCACCTGCCATCTTTAGCTTGGGGTGGTTTTTTTTGAGCTATAGCTTTTGTATAGTAAAAAACGCACATGTTAAGTGTACAGCTCGGTGGAACCAGCGCCCACACCAATGTGGAGACCGTCTCCAGGTCTTTCCCAGCCCCCTCGCCCTCCTCTAGGCAGTACATCCCCCTCCCTTCCAGAGTCATTCCTGCCATCCTTCTGTCACCACTGATTGCTTTTGACGCGTCCTGAACTGCATGTAAGTGGAATTACACTATGTGTACTCTTTTCCGACTGGCTGTCACCCAGCATTGTATCTGTAGTGTTGTTGTTGTTGCTTTGGCAATATCTAATTCTTCTTTTCCCCTGGAGAAGGAAATGGCACATCACTCCAGGATCCTTGCCTGGAAAGTCCCATGGACAGAGGAGTCTGGCGGGCTATAGTCCATGATTCACAAGAGTCGGACAACAACAACGGCTGAACCACCACCAATTCTTTTTCATTGTAATACGGTTTTCTATTGTGTTAATACACCACAGTGGGTGTTAATAGGGATTTGTTTATCCATTTGGTTTGTTTGTTTTTAAAATTTGTTTTTTTCTTTTTCTTTTATTTTTATTTCTGGTGGAGTTTTTTTTTGTTTTTTAAAAAATGTATTTACTTTTTAATTGAAGGATAATTGCTTTACAGTTTGCTGTTTGTTCTGTCAAACATCAGCGTGAATCAGCCACAGGCGAGGCCTAGGCTGTCTCCAGTCTGCCCCTATTATGGATAAAGCTGCGGCAGCCGTTCTTGTATAGGTCTTTTGGTGTACATGATCACCTACTTCTGTTGGGTATTTACCATGGAGTGGAATTGCAGATCATGGGTATGTGATGTTTGGCTTTGGTAGATTTTGTCAACTAGTTTGCCAAGTGATCAAATCAGTTGACAGTCCTGCCCGCGGTGAATCAGTGTTCTGGTTGTTCCACATCATTGCCGGTTTTTGGTGTTGTCATACTTCTAAGTTTTTGCCATTCTGATGAAATCATAGCAGTTATCTGTTAGTTTTAACTTGCATCTCCTTGATGACTAATGACATCGAGCATATTTTCAGATTCTTACTGACCATCTGAATATTATCTTTTATGAAGTGCCTTTTCAAGTCCTTTGCTCGTTTTTCTGTTCAGTGTATGCCTTTTTCTAGTTCATTTGTCGCGGTTCTTTGTATGTTCTGGGTGTAAGTCATTTGTATCGATGTGTGTATTGCAGATGTTTATCTCCAGTCTGTAACTAGCTTTTGTACTATATTAATGGTATCTTTAAATGGTCAAAGGCTAATTTTAATGAAGTCCAATTTATTAGTGTTTCTCTCCCTTTAGTGATTTTTGTGACCCTTGTATCTTTGCCTGTCCCCATATCATCAAGATACTCCATCTTCTAAAAGTTTCTCTGCTTTACTTCTTACACATAGGTCTATGATCCATCTTGAATTTTGTGTATGGCATGATGTAGAAGTCAAGGCTCATTTTTTTTCCCCACGTGCATATCATGTGATATGCATCGTTAACTGAAAAAAATTCTTTCTCCACACAAGGACCTTTGCTGTTGACCAAGTGATCATATATGTGTAGCTGTATTACTTGGCTGACTGTGTTATTTCTTGGTCTTTTTGTCTATCCTTGCAGTAATACCACACTGTCTTACACCCACTTACTGAAGTAATTAAGTCTGAAATTAGTAGCTTCAGCCTTGGTACCTGGTAATTCCTCTAGCTTCGTTCTTCTTCATGGTTACTTTGTACCTTATGAATCTTTAGTTGAGCGCCTTAATTTGCCTTTGAGTATCATTGAAAAGGTTCTTTTAATCCTTTCAAATTTTAACTTCAGTCTTTTTAGAATGAAGTGAATTAACTCATATATCTGTGTGAGTTCTTTGCTTACATAGTCAAAGCCAGTTAACTTGCTGCTCTATAAGTTAGCTTCTTACTTAATGTCTAATTCTCTTTTTGGAGATTCCCCTATAATGTTTCATTTTCTGTTGAGGGATAAAGGAAAAAGGAAATGTTGTCCTGGAGGTCTCCTCTTAGTAGATATAAACTTTACTGGTAGGCAAAGTTCTTCCCTCATAGCTCAGTTGGGAAAGAATCAGCCTACAGTGCAGGAGACCCCAGTTCGATTCCTGGGTCAGGAAGATCCCCTGGAGAAGGGATAGGCTACACACTCCATTATTCTTGGGCTTCCCTTGTGGCTCAGCTGGTAAAGAATCCACCTGCAATATGGGAGACCTGGGTTTGATTCCTGGATTGGGAAGATCCCCTGGAGAAGGGAAAGGCTACCCACTGTAATATTCTGGCCTGGAGAATTCCATGAACCACATAATCCATGGGGTCGTAAAGAGTCAGACGCCAATGAGCAACTTTCACTTTCACCTCACTTACCAGTAGGCCAGACTTCTTGGAAGCAATAATTCAGTCAACCAGTAAACCCCACTTTACCTCTGTAAAGAAGTTCAACATCATAAAGCTTGTTTCTCTTTGTACCTACTCCTATGAAAGAAAAAACATATCATGAGAGTTTCTTACATATTTAATATTTTAAAATAAAATCACCTCTATGATCCCTTTTACTGACTGAAAATAGTATTTCAATAGCATCTTTTGACTCCTTTAAATAAATTACACTCAAGATCTGTTAGGCATATATTTACCGACATTTTGGGACACTCTTTTATTTTCCTGAGCAATAAAAGGGAAATTTTATCAGTATTTAACATTAAATTCATGTTTCTATTTTCAAATAGATAAAAGTTCATAGAGAAAGTGTGTATAATGTACTAAATATTGCTTAGCATTATATAGACTAGTAAAGAGATTGTATAAAAAACTACCTCATAACTAGGGTTTTCTAGTTTTAAAAGCATGTTTTAATAATACATGTCTTCTTTTATACATACTTGATGTCTAAAATTATATAACTCACAACACTGTAAATGAACTATCCTTCAATTTTAAAAATTGATAACAATGAATAAATCATATAATGGCTTTTATTTAATGCATATTACACTTTTAAAAGTATAAAGTCTTATACAAAATTATATATATATATATATATATATATATATACATATGATATGAACTAGTTAGTTGCTCGGTTGTGTCCGACTCCACGACCCCATGGACTGTAGCCTGCCAGGCTCCTCTGTCCATGGAATTCTCCAGGCAAGAGCACTGGAGTGGGTAGCCATGCCCTCCTCCTGGGGCTCTTTCCGACCCAGGGATCGAATCTGGGTCTTCTGAATTGCAGGCAGATTCTTTACCATCTGAGCCAAAGATGAAGATGGCTTCCTAAGTTGCCATAACGTGGCTGGCCGGTTGGTGTCACTGTGGCCCAGGCAGTGAGAGTGTAGAAGCTTCTGTTGTTTCTGTGTCTTATTGCCACTGTTTCCTTTTTCACTTGATTTCCCTTCTTCGTCTCCTACTATGAGAGGCCCTGGTGGACTTTACCTCAGCATTCACATTGAAATAGAGGATATAATGGGAGAATTTGCCCTAGAAATTCCCTGGTAGCAGCTCAACATTTGTTAATGTTTCAAGGTTTGTTACTTGTCTTAGAGGGGCAACAGCTATGTGAAGAGAGAATAGGATAATAATCTTAGTATTATTGCTGTTCTTTACAGCAAAACTATTTTTTCTTCTAAATAAAAAGCAATTGGTAATTTTAAAGAGTAGTGTAAAGTTTAATCGCTAAAGAATACAAATGATTCTTTTACTTATAAGCTACATGTTATTTATAATTTATTCTGTTACATTGTTCAGTCACCCAGTCGTGTCTGACTCTCTGTGACCCCCGTGGACTGCAACACACCAGGCCTCCCTCTCCCTCACCATCTCCTGAAGTTTGCCCAAGTTCATGTACATTGCATCGGTGATGGCATCCAGCCATCTCATCCTCTGAAGCCCTCTTCTCCTTCTGCCCTCCTTCTTTCCCAGCATTAGGGACTTTTCCAGTGAGTCAGCTGTTTGTATCACTTGACCAAAATACTGGAGCTTCAGCAACAATCTTGTCATTTCAGCAACAGTCCTACAGTGCTGGTCAAAATATTAGGTTAGGAATGTGCAATTTGTACCGTGAGTTTAAAGAAGCAAATACTAGCTCCTTGTGAGTTAAATTGAAACTTCTTGTGAATTAAGTTATATTTGGCAGATTTAGAAAAATTACTTTAGCTAAAATAAAACTTTTCCTCTGGTAGGCCCAAAACGAAAATTCCTAATTTAGCTTTTTCCACCTATGGACCTTGTCTCTAGAAAAACGTACATATATACAAAACTGCCAAGTCTTGTGTTCAGTTTCAAGGAGTTTAGGATCACTTGAATTCTGCCTGTGGATCCTTGGGTTCCCTATGTCTTAAATATTCCTGGTCTACAAGTTTTGAGTTAAATCACAGAACGTTAATTCAAGAGAAGTACCTCGAAGATCCCTGGATCTTACTACTTTAGTTTACAACTGAGGAAAGGGGCCCTGAGGTTATGATGGAATTGCCTACATTGACTAGCTATACCAAAAACTTACGTGATTGGCTATAAGTAGTGTCGCCAGGAACGTTCGTTCATTACCTTATCTCCAGGGCCTGGCAGCAGTGCTACACGTAATTGATAATCGGGCTTCCATTAGATGTTTGGTGAACGAATGAACAAATATTAGAATGAGAACTAGAAACACAGTTTCGAGAGTTCCGTGGAACAACAGGAAGAAATAGACTTTTGGACTGGACACATCCTGTGTCCTTAATTTCCCAGCATGCATCATGGTCATTGTTGTTGCTGCTGCTGGAAATTTTATTGTTTTGGAAGTTTTTATTGTTATTTTTCTTTTACTCTTTTTTTTTATTGTTGTTTTGTTAAATTTTTTCTCCATTCCCCTGTACTGATCAGTTTGGATAATATACTTTAGCAGTCTGAAGACTTGAGAAAGAATAGAAGAATAGGAATTATAAGAGCCTGTTTGAACATATTTCCTCCCCTCACCTTAATAATGTAACTGTCCATTTATGTATCTGCTTTTCCCAAGAGCTTGCAATTACATTTAGGACAGAGATAGTATATGCACACTGTACAGCTTATGGAGCACAGTAATTTTTCAGTAAGAGGTTGAGTTTTAGTTTGACTTAAATCTAGCATATTTTCTACCTCATTCATCCTACTCTGGAGTTTGAATAGCATGCGATGAATGTTTCTGCGTTACCTGAAAAATTTAGTAGCTCAGTCACATTTGATGAGGGCTTTTCCCTAAGGCCAGTATATCTTGGACACTTTTAAAGGTATGGCAGATGTTTTTCAAGGATTGTTTAATCCTTGCAAATATAGATTCATTTTAATATTTTCTTTTTAAAGTATAGAATATATTCTTAGTACTGTTACCATAAATTAAATTTTAAAATGTGTTTATTATATATACATCTATTAAATTAACTCTGGATTTGTATTCCTGTTTGGGAAATAGAAAATTGTGAATAAACTTAATTTTTAATGAAAGGCTGAAGCCCTGTGTATCTTAGTTATAATTTTTAGATTGTGCCTTTATAAACAAATGCTATCATGGACAACTTTCACTATCTAGGTGAAATTGTTTTGAATGTAGTTACATTAAAATATTTCCACAGTAATAGTTTTTGAATGAATTCGGAATTTTCTTGATGCAAATTGGTACATGATTTCATTCTTATCAAACTTCAGTACTACTTAGAATCGAGACTATAGTCTGGATGCAGGGGTTGGGGTGGGACCAAGAGAATAGACAGTCAACTGTCAGAAGGTAGTGATGCTTTAAATTCTTGTTAAAAGTTTGTTGAGTGACGGAGAGGGAAGTGGGCAGGGAGAGAGAAGTAAGATTGAGATTGTGTGTGCATATATCTGTGTGTGTGTTGATAAAATGGGGAAAGCAGGCAAGCCAGGAGATTTGCTGTCTGGATCATGAGAATTAACAGATATGAGAGGAGACTGTGGTCATAAAATAAGTTGTTAGGTTTAAAATTCCAAAAGTGTTGCCTCCTAAGCAATGACGAGGTTCAGAGAGTGGCCCTGAGAGTCCCAGTTTCGTAAGTAGAGCTGGGCGTGAAAGATGAAAGGCATTGTAGCTGAGATGTAAGTGTAGGTTGGGTGTATTGTATTAGTTGAGTATACTTTTTTATCTGCCATTACACTTTTTTGGCCCCTTGTCTAACCACATTTCGCCAAATCTGAATCAAACTACCTACCTTATGCTTCCTACAAGCATACTGAGGGGGGAAAATTATACATCTTTACAGACTGTTATTACTACAGCTCATCATTCTACATCAGTGTAGACAGATGGGCTTAGGCAGTAGACTTTATTTCAAATATTTCACAATTTATATTTTTAAAAAACGCAACATACTACATGCTGTATGTACCGTTAGTAGAATGTTTTTGATGAGCTGTGAAAACTCAGCTTAGATGCCTTTATATATCGCTTTGGAAGGATTGCAGACTGAACATAGAATCATTCCCTGAAAGTGTGCCCAATGCAGCATGCAAAACGTTGGGAACACCCAGGGTAATAGTAGGAGTTGTGGATAGAACAGAAAACCTGGGTGTGTCGGCACCCTGGACTGGCTGAAAAGAAGGTAAGTGATGGAATGTAGTTTGGGCCATCCACAGGGTGGTGAAGGGTGGAAGGGAGCCGCACAAGGGCAGAAAGCGGTTCCCTGTGGCAGAGTTCCTCAGGACGCAGGAGAGGGTTCCCTGCAGCAGAGTCATCTGGCTTACTTGTTTGAAATTCTGACTCCTGGGCTCCACACTCCAACTTAACAAGAACTATAGCAGGCGGCTAAGAAGAACTGCGTTCTTAGTAGTGTTCTCAGATGATTCTTACCCAAGCTAAAGTTTGAGAACTGGTAGTTTACCATGGAGAGCTGAGAACATGCTGCCCCTCCCTCTGCCCGCTTGATAAACAGTGTTGGAGAATAGCCCACTGTGACCCAGTGTAATTGTCAGAGAGGACAACATGAGGAGGCTAAGAATGTTGTAGTGTGTTTACGGCCGGGTTGTGGGTGTGGAAGTCTGGTGAACCACAGCTTTGCTTCTGGCAGACATTGCTTGTAAGTAGCTAACTGTCAAAACAACAAAGGGATTTTAAATTACCAGAGTTCATAGAATATTTAACACAAAATTTTCAACCTGTTTCTTTTGAAATTATATAAATGCTATGGAAGGTTTTATCCGTTTTGAAGAATGAGATGTGTGAATTGAGAAAATTAAATGAAGTATTAGTATTATATATCTGCTGCTGCTGCTAAGTCACTTCAGTCGTGTCTGACTCTGTGCAATCCCAGAGATGGCAGCCCACCAGGCTCCCCCTCCCCTGGGATTCTCCAGGCAAGAACACTGGAGTGGGTTGCCATTTCCTTCTCCAATGCATGCAAGTGAAAGTGAAGTCGCTCAGTCGTGCCCGACTCTTAGCGACCCCATGGACTGCAGCCTTCCAGGCTCCTCCGTCCATGGGATTGCTAAATGCTATTAATGTCAGAAAGGAATAAGATAGATGGTCTTAGGGAGCTTGCTGTCTTCAGGAAGAGAGAATACAGACAAATACTATTGATGCCATGTTAGAGGTGATGTTCTTAGCCTGGTATGGCATGGTGTGAGAGAAAGGGTATGAATGACTAGGGAATTACTCTCCAAGCCAAATCTAAAGGATGAACTCACCGGATGAAGAAGGATAAAGAATATTCCCATCAGTAGGAGACCATAGAATTGAAAATTCACCATTATTGAGGGTCTGTAAAACCTCAGAACCATGTAGAGGTTCTGACTTTACCTAAAAGTGGAGGACGTCAGACTTTACCTAAAATGATATGAACACTTGAAGGGGCTCGTAGCGTTTGCATTTGAGGAAGTTGTTTCTGCCTACTGTTCAGGGAATACGTTTCAAGGCTGACAAGACTAGAGACAAGGGAGACATGAGTTTCAGTTAGGTCACCACGGGAAGAAGGAGAGTGAGACTTTGGACTCTGCTCTCAGTAGAGAAACTAGAACCTGTAAAGTACCCCGAGCCATTTTTCAAGATGCAGATAGGAGGAAAACTGGGAAGATGCAGCGTGAGGAAACTAGGGGGAAGAGAGTCTGCAGTTTATAGACTGCTTGGAGAATCCGTACAGATGGCTGGTGCTTACAATGCATGCCTAGCAAACTCCTCCCTCTTAAGCTTTTTCCTCCTCTCTCTGAGTAAAAAGGGAATTCTCATTAATAAATCTCTAGTTTTGCTTCATTGTAGTGTTGTGCCTCTTATTAAGGATGTGTATTTTAAAGCAAATTTGCCGAACATTTGATTTTTTGTTAATTTTGCACTAACTTTAGTTCAAAAGTAGATTGCTATGCTAAATTATAAGGTTACATTTTTAACCTCATACTTACTCTTACCTCTGTTAAAATATGCAAATAGAAACAAGTCATTTTGGTTGGAAATGAGCCACCCCTTCACAGCTTTATGGAAGCTGTAACTACCAGTATTAACCTATGTCCTTTGAAAAGAAACTGTACGTGAAATTTTTTTTGACAGAAGCATTATATTTTAATTGTTTGAAGATTTATTTTTAAAAACTATTAAATACTCCAGTATTACAGTATTATCCTAGTAGCTTGAATAGAAAGTTAACTTCAGGTTTATACTGTTGTATTGTACAGTTGTTAAGCGTGACTTTGCAGAGTCTTAAGCCTTGCGTTGAATGTGAGCAATATAAAAATGCAAAGTAGGGATTTTACATTGTTGGTTGCAAATAGGCTCATTGTCTCCCAAGTATATTCTGGAAACTATAGAAGGAAATGCAGTAGCAGCTATTTTAAAAGTTACTAAGGTAGCCACAGCCTTACCAGTGAGACATTTAAAAAATTTAAGAGTTATGTAAAAACACATTTTAAAGTTCTTGTGAACCATGGGGCTAAATTATATTACTTAGAGAATGTGTGTTTTACAGAGAGCATTCAACACGCTCGTAAAATACCGAGTGTTTTCTCACAAGCCATGCATCGCTCTCTCATAGAGCGTATCGTTTTGTGTTGGAGCAGCTTAACAGTCAGACAGCTATCAGAGTGGTAATTCTGCTCACACTCTGGATGGACCTGTTCATACCGCTTTGTTAGGCTCCTTCTGTTAGTAACAATTTAAGCAGAGGAGCCGTAGTGCTTTTCAGATGTTACAGCTGTTTTACATAAAGCACAGGAGGCTTTTTTCCTGGAAGAACTTTTTGTTTGTTGAGTAAAGGACTCTTGGGAGACCATTGGGAGGGGTTTGAGTGAAATGTAATAACCTCAGAAAGCTAGCAGTTGTTTCTTCCAGAAACCACGCATGAGAAAATGGAAGCATCCTGTAACTTCTTGAAAACTTAGGGGATGAGAGATATGCATCAAACTTACTACTGAACCTGTTAGTGTCTCCTCTCTTCCCAGCTACTACTGCTGCATCTCTTTTTTGGGAATTTGCACACTATTTTGTGACAGGACAGATGATTCAGATGAGTGGAGTTCTTTCAGTTAAGTTCTAAGAATACAGTAAACACAACTCTCTTGGATCTCTCTTCCCCTTTGTATGTTGTTTACAGTTTTTTATCCCTCATATTTTGGGAGATGTCTTCAACACTTTTTTACTTACGGAGAGCTGAAAAGCTGTCAAGACTTGAGGCAAAGCAATATCTAGGGAAACCACTCTATAAATAATTGAACTTAATAACCAAATTCACAAAGTTTAAGAAATAATCTTGGTGCTTTGACATTATTTTATTTTGTAAGTGATGATTATCTGGTTTTTAATATGTGGTTTTAATGTAAATAAAAATAAAAGGATCACTAGTATTTAAAACTAGAAACCATTAATTTAGTACATTAGTATATTAAAAAATAAACTGGAAAGGTAAAGATGATTTATTCAACAAAATGAACAGACTCAGAGATTTGGTTTCAAAATAGGAAGTATGTAAAAGTGAGAGTAAAGAGTGTTTTTAATTCGAAGTGCTCCCCCAAAACACTACACAGATGAAAAAGATGTCCTGCGACAAGGGATTTTAAGTGACACTAGGATCTAAGTTAAATAGAATGCCAGTTGTCTGTTTTGTACCAGTGGGAAATTACAAGTGGAGAATGTATTTGCCTTAATATGTTTAAACTTGAGCAGATCCTGAAATAATGAGTTTTAAAATATATTTCTTAACTAAATTGTTTAAAGAAAACATACTAGGTAAAATAAATTCCGAGTCTCTAATAAATTGCTAGTAGCTATTTACATTTATGATAGATTAATTAATATTGTTTTTTGATGCTTAGTCCTATTTCTTTGTGGCCTTTTTCCCATTTGTAAAATATTAGTGATAATACTACTAAATGAGGTTATTTTAGGCAGTTCTTCCTTTTATAGTTCCAAATGTATTAATTTTGGTTGCTGCTGCTGCTGCTGCTAAGTTGCTTCAGTTGTGTCCGACTCTTTCCAACG